>JALLAY010000478.1:0-14981 GCA_036939635.1 Cyclotella baltica | reverse complement strand
ACATGTAGTATTTTTTTACGACATGTAGTAAAATGATTACTACATGTCGTAAAATAAAAACTACATGTCGTAATTGTTTTATGACATGTAGTAATCCTTTTACGACGACGACGTGAAAAATCAAAAATCGTACCTTTTAATGGCTTCGTTATCCCCAACACAGCCGGAGCGTCCATTTTCATCTCACGGTGAGTCAATGTCCCAAGATTGGGTCGAGGGGGATGCATGAATGGGTCGGTTTCGGAGGTGTTGTAGGTTTTGTTTGATGATTGGTCGGAGGATGTTTCGTCGGTTTCATCCGGGGTGGTGTTGTGACGTCTTCGCCTTCAGGGGAGGAGGAGAGGGATGGGGTTATGAGAGACGATGGATTGGAAATTGTCTGTTCGACCAGATCACTGAAACAAACAACCAAACTTGACGAAAATATCACAGATGACACAACTGTAATGCTATTGAAGACAAATTCAAACTCTGGCAAGAATCGCCGCCGCCAGCCGCAGCGTAAACGCCGCACATGTCCATGCCTTACTATCCACGTCCTTGCCACCAGTCGGAACCTCAGATGTTTGAAAGAATAGACTCTTTCATTGTTGATGGTTTGTCGAATGTCACTTATCTGCATCCTATTGGTGAACTCGAGGTATGTACAGTTATTCATATTTAACTTACCTCATCCTACCATCTTATCTCATAACCTCCAATTCTATCATTCCATCAGCTTCCTGGATACTCATCATACCTTCATCCTTTTGAAATTGACGGTGTTAGTTTGATGCTTGGCGTTGGACAAGAAGTCAACGAGACGGCAGGCTGGGCTACCAGAGTTAAAATCAGTCTCTTCAACATCACACACCCTGATAACCCTGTAGAAACCGCCTCGTATGTCGACAAAGATGCATACTCGAATGCCCAGCATGACTTCAAATCCCTACCAATACCATACCTCCCATTAAACCAAAAGCTCATTTTGCCACAGAGTGAATACACTTGGGGTGCGGATGGAAACTTTGACGGATTCACTGTGTATGATATTGCAATTGACGAGATCAAGCAAAGCCACAATAGTAAGTGCATCTCTGTGGTCTTGATTGTTGTGTAGAAATCCAGAGTCTGACCGTTTGTCATGTTGTTTGCTTAGTCTCGCATGCTTCAAGTTCAGCTATCTATGGCAGCTGCTGGTACAATTCCTACATGTCTCCAAGGTCGTTGGAGTAAAATCAAAGGTCACGGCTACAGTTCTACAAACAGATTTGGGTGATCGAACATTGGAGCGGAAATTGAACTTGGATACAGATTGGAACAATGATAGCTGAAGTTATTTCAGCGGGTATTTTTTGACAGAGCCAGAGTGTGGATAGTTTTTTTAATGGTTTAGCAACATGGTTTTTTGTTTATTTATTTTAGGGAACTTGATTTTTTGCTTTGATTTTTAGGTGTTCTATTGCATTATTCATATCTAATTCTTTGCCATACTGTAAGGACGGATTTTAACCACTTGCAATTTAACACTGGTAGTATTAGCACATTATGCTTCAAACAAAGTTGCACCCAAAAGATTGATCCCATGTGATGTGTAGTTTGTTTCATTCCAAGCCCCAAGCAATATCATTATTAGTTTCTGTCTCCTTTCGCCATCCAAGCAGGCCTGTTGTCCACACCTCTACCGCGGCCACGAGGAGGAGGAGCAACAAATCTCCCACCCATTCCATTGGCAGCTGGGGCGGCTGCGGCTGAAATAGAGCCTGATTTGCCATTTTCTTGCCGAGTCATCCACGCTATTGTCAATGTTGTCCAACATCTGCATTGCTCAAAGGTGCAGGAGAAGATGCAGCAGTTGACTGATCTTTCAAACCTTAAGTCGTCCAAGTGGGTTTGTTGATATCTCTCCCCCTACCTCCCGCCCAGCTCCTACGGATGAAGTCGGGACCGTGCTTCTTGCGCTGTCACCATCATGCGCGGAATTTCTTTGTGGGACGAACTTCTCCATCCTCACTATCCATCATCAAATGCACACCCACGACTACCACGATCCTCGGTCCTACCGCCATCCTCGTGAGAAAACCTACAACTCGCCCCGTTCCGACAAGACCCTCTCAAGAAATACTTACACAGACTACGGCTGCTCCCACCACGGAATGATTCATCACGATCCCGCCTCTTCCTGTCATCATACCTATCACTGCTATCACGACGATAATCATCATCATACCTACGAAAATTGCCACGAGTATCCCTCGACGCAGAATCAGACCGATACGAAGAAGAAGCCGGGCGATCACTCCTCCTTCCCCTATCATCGTAATCCCTCCTGTCCTCATACTGACGATCTGAAGACTTTGACCTCTGAGTAGAAGCCCTACCGCTATCCCTCCTATCATAGCTGTCACGGGACGAATAATTGGACTGCGCCTGCGGTCCATCGTTGCGGCCCGCAGATTGGTTGTTGCGGAAATTTCCCCCAGAGGGATGATCTGAACTGTTGTACCGGTCGGCGGCGGGTTTTTGATCTTCGTTTCGATAGGGCTGATGGGTTTGGGAGTCGTATGCTGAGCTTGGTGGGTTGTTATCCGAGCCGTAGTTGGAGGAGCGACTCATGTCACGGTAATCACTAGCGGGTTTGTTGGATCCTCTTCCATAATTATTGGGACGATTCTGAGTGTCACGATCACTGGTTGCAGAGTAGGACGATTGGTCTCGCGCTCCGTAATTTGAAGAGGAGCGATCCATTTGAGAATCACGATTATCGGCATAGCCGGATTCACGGTCTCTCGATGCGAAATTCGACGAACGATCCATCGATTGATCAGCTTGAGCATCTCTTGCATAATTCGAAGGATGGGTAAAACGCCCTTCCATTCCTGTAGGTTTGTTGGATCCGTAGTTTGACCCGTCTCTGTGTGAGTCACGTGCATTGCTTGTCGAATAGTTGTTGGGACCACGATCTCTGGAATCATAACGGGACTGAGAACCATAGGAATCATTGCCTGTTCCACGGTCCCTAATAGATCCATAATCTCTGGAATCATCATTGGATTGGCGGTCACGATTGTCGGATCCATAGTTTGATGGACGGTCCGTCTGAGAGTTGCGAGTAGCGGAATTGTTGGATCTGTGGTCTCTTTCATAGTGAGGTCTGGAGTCTCGATAATCGTTGCTTCCGTGATCTCTGGCGTAGTTTGATTGTGAGTGATTTCTCTGGGAGTCGCGATCATTGGCTCCAGCGTAGTTAGATCCATAATTTGATTCATTGGCGGCTCCGTGGTCCCTTGCGCCAGGATTTGCCTGAGAGTCAACATTGCCCACAGGTTTCTGATCATTAGATCGAGAGTCTGAAAAGGGAACCAAGAGCATTTTCTGAACACCAGACAATTCAGGTTTTTGTTCCGGGGTTCTTCGTCCCCAACCTTCTGAGCTGCCATTGTCCTCGAGGACTCTTGGACCGCTTGATTCCGCAGGTGGCCTTGCACTATCTGAAGCGTGGCTGCTGGCATTTACACCGGCAGCGGTGGGTTCGTGTCTGCCAAACCCATCCCCTCCGACTGCAGGTGCCCTGGCATAATCATTAGAACCTGCATGACCGGCATCACGTCTATCAGACCCATCATTCCCACTTTCGTGTCTGCCAAAACCATCACCATTATTGATTCCAGCCCCAGAAGAATTGTTTACATTAGGCTTTGCGGGCGAAGAACCAACAGCCGGTGCAGTCCCAGCCCTCCTCGATTGTGATTTACGCATAGCCTCCATTCGTTTGAGCTTTGCTGCCTCTTCTCGATCGATCCCCCCATCGTTTCGTGCAGCAGGTTGGTTTGAACTGTTTGTTCCCCCCTCTGGTTTGGCACTCGTACCACCGGAACCAGCCGCAGCTGAACCGCCAGCCGGACCCAAATCAACTCCAAAATCCATCCCATAAAACTCTTTAAAATGCCTCGCTGCCTCCAAAAATCCCGCCCGTGCCTTCTCCAACTCCCCCTCACCAACATTATCAAAAGTCTTCTTAGTAGCCTCCATCTTACTAACCAAATCCACCCCCATTTTGGCCTTGGCCTTATTCAAGTCATTTACATTTTTCAACATATCCTTCACTGCTGTTGCCAGATGGAATAGCTCTACTAAAATCTCTTCATACTCCCCTCTGTTGCTGCTGGTGAGATGCGTCAAACAATCGTCCCACCAAGAACCCAAAACAACCCTCCCCTTTTCTTTTCGAAACAATCCAATACGGACCTTTTTCTGTGCCCCCCGCAAAGCTTGTAGGATACATACTTTCTGATACGCGGTGGCATCGTCATTTATTAGCTTTAGGAAATCATCAAGGTTTTCAATGGATGTTTGAAGGGTGCACGTGTTGTTTTGGGGGAGTAGGTGGGGGGAGTAGGGGCCGAGTGGGTTTGATGTGGCGGTGGGCGGGGATTCGTCATCGGAGGATTCGATTATACGACGTGAGGACATTTCGAAGAATGATGGAGGTGTGATTATTAGCGGGGTGCGAGTGGTTTTTGTTGTCTTGATTGAAGTGATGGATGATGTGATCGCGGCCGATGGCTCTGTATTGTTGTTGGGGTTGTCGTTCGTTTTGGGTGGTTGTGGTGGTTGCGGTTGTTGATGAGGGTTTGGTTTTGGTTTTCCTTATAGATTCATTTTGTGGTGAACCAGTAGGCATGAATATTTAGTGCACTATGCGCATACTGCGAACCTCTGAGCCCTAGAGGGAGATTATTGATTCGCGCACCACATAGAAAAGTTAACACAAATATTTTCACTAAAACAACATCCCTAGAGAAATCCTTTATGAGTTGCCCGGGGCGGGCCCATGGCGGGCCGGGGGCGCCCCCTTGTCTCGCTTCAATGACGTGTTTCAGTCTGATGAGATGTGTCATCGGTGCGAGATGGCGTCATTTTGTTAATTGAAGTTACGACAGTTCTTGTGTCGCCGCATAAACGGAATGCTGGGGGCGGCCGGCGGCGCCCGGGCGTGGTGCCAACATCAAAAAAGCGCTAAGAGCAACAGCCAACAGCGACCATCGCCACCATCACCATATGGACAATGGACAACATCGCCTGAAGCCAGAAGCTTTATTCACCACCGACCACCAGGCCGATCCAGCACGCGATAGGAGATAGAGGGATTCATTGTTTCAATGATGCGTCACCGCATAGTTGGTACAGTGACACCAAATGAAGAAACACCAACGAAAAAGCACAGACAAAAACAAACTTCCGCCACAAAAAGATATGCCTTTCGGATGTCACGGAATAGGTGGCATCCAAAATTGTTGGTTCGGAGCTTGCTGGTTCTGTTACTATTATTGCTTTTTATACACCATTTCTCTTCCACTGAGCCTCTTAATAATGGCAATCTCCTTCGATGGTCCAACAAATCAAACAAGAATCAAAACACAGATCCACTAAACTTGCGCAATCTACACCTCCTCATGATGGGCGACTCCGTAACACGATACCAATACCTAAGCCTGGCATGGTACGCAACCTACGGCACATGGTACGAACCGGGAAAATCCCTAGGCGGTAGTCTCGACATTTTTCGCCATCATACATTCAACATACCCTTCTTGCCGAATGGAACTTGGTGGAATGCCTATTATTGGTTTACAAATCAATTACTGAAACCATATGAGCATTGCGATTGTTATAAGGTTGGACATAAAGTGTCGGAAATGTGTGAGAATCGGTACTACTTTGATCCGGAGCGGAATTTATCCTTGTCGTATGTGCAAGCTTACGGTCATGAAGGTAGGAAGATTAACGGACACATTTTGGCGAAAGATGCATTTTATAACGCGACACAAATTACAACCATGAAAGGCAACACAACAACCACCAATGATACCTCATGGTATTCAAAAAATGAACCATTTGCATGGTCTTACGAAAGATGGGACAGGGTAATCACCCTCCATGTGGCGAAGTTACATCCTAAACCTCAAATTGCCGTATTAAACGCAGGTATTTGGGAGAATTGGTTTTCGGATGATGAACGAATTCGAGCTAATTTGGTGGAATCGTTAAAAAATGCCAATATTATGGGAATTTGGAAAACTACAACTTATCGTAATGATACATTGCCTGGGAGGACACGATGGGCAGTTGACAGAGATTCGGATCCAATCATGGTAAGTCTACAGCTAGCAACCACTTTGATTTTATATGTCTAATAAACTTGTTTCTTATGACACTTGGTTTTGTCAAGTGCAAAATGCTCCAGGGCTGTATAAACATGTCTTGGACACGTGATCTTGCCGATAAAAGTTTATGGTGGGATCATCATCACTTTGTAGCTCCTATTTATCGTCGGATGAATGAGCAAATGTTGAAGTTTTTAAGGGATGAGCATTATTGGGATCCAAATTTAGGTCTAAGATAGTTGTAAGATGATAACCAATCAAATAATTTTGTTGAGATTGTTGATGATTGAATCGATAAAGAACTCAAAGCTGTATCATAAGAGTGAATAGTCCAAGAAAGCACAATGGCAACTACCTTGAATGAGACAAGTTTGTTAATGTTGGCTGACTTCATGTTTCTTTGTTAAGCTTTGGAGTACTTAGCTTTAGCTTCAGTTGAACTACTTGAAAAAAGTATCTACTTAATGAATGAAAAAGATTGCTTGACGGGGATCTCATCTGAGTTTTTTGCCTATTTGTTACATATCCGCCAACCATTTGCCTTCATCAACAACATTTGTCTCAACATTACATCCTTGAATCATCATGCCTTCACATCACCTACAAATTTGTGTATGAAAAAAAGCATGTTACCTAAAACTGTCTGACTGCTTGTCTTATTTACTTTGCTACTATGAATCAAATTACATCACAATAAGCTTATAACAAGAGAAATAAATTATTGAATCAGATAACCGTGTAGGTTTAGATGCGAGATAATATTGATGCCTCTACATAACTACCTCGTAATAATTCAATAGAATAAAAGTTAAGAAGACTTGATCCTGTTCCTCTTCCATTTTTAATGATCTTTGGCAATGATAAAAAAGTATTTATTCCAGATATTGCCTTACGGGTCGACGCTTCTGAAATATGTCTTGATTTGCTGTGCTTATACGTGCCGTCCATGTCTGGCTTGTCTGTAAAAAGTAGCTTCTTGTTTTTGTTGTGCTGTCTTTCAGGATTGTTTTGAGTTCATTGCTGTTTGTTAGGTCAATCTGGTTTAAATGATTCTCTTGATTGCAAGGTGATGTCTCATCCATATTATAAACAGAGATTTCTGGAGCCTGGAGGGTGAACTAGTGAGCACGATGTTAAGTATGATCATTAGGCTATCGTTGTTCAATGCTCAATACACTCTTCTCACTCACATCACATTCCACCATCTTTTCTTAGGCACTCTATTGGCAGATGATTCATTCAAAGTTGATTTTTCACTTCATTTGTTTCATCATCAGTAATGTCACACGTAATTTAATTATACAAAAAATGTTTTCCAGACACTGCTGAAAGACATCACATTGACCATTAAAAATAAATCCATTATTATCCCACCAATCCAGAAGTATTGCATCCTACAAACAACACAAAACAATCAAGTCAAATTACTATTTAATCTCCACCAATGCATGCCAATAGTGCTAACAGCACTACATCAAAAACCAAAGCTCCAATTTTGAAGAATATTGTGTTGTGAAACAGTCACTACTATCAAAAAGAAATAAAATGTTGTTCATCTCTCCAACATTAACAGTAATAACATACACCTCCAGCAATCACTATGAAAGAAGAGAAATGTGGATGCATCTTTCATTGTTTAAACAAGAATGAAGTAGAAATAAATGATAGAGTCTCACCAACAGGCAAAAAGAGAAAGCATAATTAAACTAGAAGAACACAATTGTTATTATCAATTAATTGAATGATCACTTCTTACAAAGTGACTCCCATACTGCTGCATCAGAATGGAGCACACCACTTTGAGCTGATGAATTTTGTGATCAGGGTTCAATGATTGTAAGGTTTCCGTTTAATCCGATAAAGAGATATTTCTGGACAGAAGAAACTACTTCTCATCCAGCTGTTCCAAATGATAAAACTGCTGAGATATCAGAGGTGGTGATAGTTTTGTAGCTCTATCAAGGGGAGGTCATACTGGAGTAAAAGGGGGTTGAAGGGGCGGGGGTAAAATTTGAACCTATTTGAACCACATTCTGTGCGCGCCCGCGGTGGTCTGACGGCTAAACGGCTAACGGTGCAAGCCTGTGCAAGCCCAGGTCGCCAGCCGCGCCCGCACGAAGAGCAACAACAACAACAACAAGACAACAAGCGAGCAACGGCGCCTTACGGCGACCCAACCACAACGATGGCAAGGTCTGTGAATGATGAATCCTCTTCTGGAACACCGTTCTAACCATGAGATGCAGTGATTCCAAAACGAGCACTAGCAATCAATTACTACAGCAAATGAAAAATCTGTGGAAAATAATGACGTGACCTCACATGACAACACATGTTCATGTCATCTAACTGCATCGAACACACCATCAAGCTCTTGATCTCCATTCTGTTTCTGCTCACCCCATATCCAATCAACGCAACCTCGGCATTTATTTCCAATCCACCCATTACTTTCAACTCACAATCCCAATCACACAAAGCAAAATCAACAAACCAATTCAATCTCAGTTCAATCAATATGACAGATTCCGACGACAACAACAGCGAACATCACAACCCCCTCCACGGCCGTCGGGGCATCGTAGTCTTTAGCGGAGGAACGGCGTTTAATTCCGCTGCTGCCGAGATGGCTTCGAGGATTGTTTGTGTCACCGCCTCTTCTGCTGATGGTGCAAGCGCCGAGACTACAACTGCGTTGAATGATGGTATTTCAAGGGAGAATAGTTTAGTCGATTTAATGACTCTGGGTAGCTTTGCTGAGAATCAGCAACAGTCGTCACAAGAACATAAATCAATGGGCATTGCCGGTGGAACCAAAGTCCATCACGTCCTACCCGTAACCGACGATGGAGGCAGCACTGCCGAAATAGTACGAGTCTTGGGTGGACCGGCGGTGGGTGATATTCGTTCACGGTTGTTACGATTGGCACCCGGTACGACGAGGGAGGCACGGGCTGTGAGAAGATTGTTGGGTCATCGTTTGGTCAGTATGGAAAGCCATAAAGAAAAACAACCACATCAAATGAATGAAATAGAAGTGACAAAAGATCAAATTAGCAAAATGGCGCGAGAAGAATGGTTAGACATCCTAGAAGGCGGGAGTGATGACAGCTACGAACACCCATTATGGAAAGAGGTATCCACTCCATACAGATCAATTATACGCTCCTTCCTCGTTCACTTCCATACACAAGTTCTAGCCACTCATAACGGTAAACGTCATTCTGCCTCCTCACCACCATTTGACTTCACGGGAGGGTCAGTGGGTAACTTCTTCTTCGCCGGGGCACGTACCTTCTTCGGCTCACTGCCCGCGGCAATCTTTTTATTCAGCAAGGTTGCAGAGATACCCTCTGGATCTCGAGTGCTACCAGCCGTATTGACAGAGGAGAGGGTGGTATTAGGTGCTGAATTAAGGGATGGGGTTAGGATACGTGGTCAGTATAATATTTCTCATCCTCGTTCTAAATTGTTGGAAGAGGAGAAGTCGGGACATCGTCCTGTGGTGAAATCTGGAAAGATTGGTGATGTTTCGTCGTTGCATTCTTCGCCGATTGCGAGGATAGCTTATTTACTTCATGATCCGACTTGGAGAAGAAATCAATCTAACATGAGTATTCCCAACAATAACAATTCAGCAGCAGCAACAACAGCAGCTAACAAAAACAATCTAGACTGGAACGACCGACACGAAATATATCCCGAACCGAATCCCCTAGTCCTCGATGCCATATCCAATGCCAACTGCATAGTCTACGGGTGCGGATCTCTATTCACATCCGTACTGCCCAGTTTGGTATTACCAGGCGTCGGCGAAAGCATTGCAAATCTGAACGACTATCCAAAAATTTTGTTGTTGAATGGATGGCATGATAGAGAGACAACGTGGTCAGAAGTGGAGAATGGTGAGATGGTGGTTAGGAAGATGGATGCTACGGATTGTGTTAGAGCTGTTGTGAATGGGTTGGATCAGGGTGGGTGGTGGGCTAATTTGGAAGCACGTGACAATAAATCAGACTTTGTACAAAATGATGATCATGCAATGAACAATTTACAACCTCCATTGGTGACTGATTATATAACACACATTCTATACCCATTGGGCACCGAAATTGAAATGAACGAAGAATCATTACTTCAATACTGCACATGGAGAAGAAATCAGTGCCAAAATCACAGTCGGCAAGTATACCAACAAGAATTAATTCCACCAATAAAATTCATTGGAGTGAAATCCATACCTGCCAATACTTGTTCAGAGGGTAGTCGTAGTGGAGGAGAGGATTGTCATAGAGTGTTCCATCCTCCTTCTTTGGTGGATATGATATTGGACCTTGCTGATGGTGGTAGTAGACGGATAAGTTCTTTGTAGTTAATGCTAATAGCTATGGCTAAGTAATGCTTTCATAAAAAAACAGTGAAATAATCTGCTTTACTATACAGTCTTAACTTGAAGGAAGGAAAGCTGTCCCCGGTAACACTCAATCAGGAGCTACCACATCTCTCTGTCACAGTTAACATCTCACACTGTCAGCTGTGAAATGGCAAGGACCAAACATCAGCTTCAAATCACTCTGAAAACCAGGCATGAATCACAAAAAATCAAGCTCCCTCAGAAACCCAAAGATCACCAGCTGCACAACCTTAACTGACAAGTTGAAGTCAGTTAACTTGGGCTTCGGAACAACGCTCTGAGGTTGTCTGATCTTGCTTTACTCTGTAGAACACGCACACCAAAGCTCAAACAGCTACAGCTTCACGCTTCACAATCGTCTCTTCTCATGATGTTCTCCTCCATCAAGCAATTTCCGCAGATTTTGGTCATCCTTCAAACTGATATTTGACCAATGGAGTGCTTGAGATCACAATTTTATCATTGCCATCTTCTTTGTTGAAATATTTCAAAATCTCTTGATTTATCTAACGTAGAGTGTCGAGTGATCACTTTGTGTTTATTGTCTCTGGAACTCCAGGAGTCAGGCTCATTCCGGAACCCAGAGATCAGCAGCTACACATTGGACTTGGACTTGGGAACAGTACACAGATATTAGTTGATCTAGAATCACTCTGTACACACCACACACGAACACTCAAACCATAACAACTTCACCATCACATATTCTCATGATGTTCTCATCCATAAAGTTATTTCCTGGAGATCACAATTTTATCATTGTCACCTAATCAGCTTTGTTGAAATGTTTCCAACTCTCTTGACATGATGTCATGTAATGACTTTGTGTGAGCTTTGTAAAACTATCTAAAAAGTAAAAACACAAACCCGAATGTACAGTCTTGCACCTCATGTCACTTTCACAAGAATTATGTGTCATTCTCGGAGGAGTGTCTTAGATTAATCTTTTTGAAATTTCATCCAAGTTGACTCAAGGCCCATGAATACTAAATGTGCATCTGATGTCTAGTCTAAGAAAATGGTGCCACAAACATCTGTCATTGTTCTTCTTTAGAATACTCCACATTCTCCAAGTACATTCTAAATACCCTTCATTTTTGTGATATTAATTCAAGTTTTAATAAATTGCCATTTATTGAATGTATCAGCAGTGCTCTTTCATCTGCATAAAAGAAATCTCATCTAAGATGCCAAAAAAATAACAACACTCTGAAAATTCAATGAGTTCAGCATAACCATAACTCTCTTTGTTTTCTTCGTCTTTTTCACCTTTCCCTTTCTTTACTTCATCAATAGCACTACTTTTTACTTCTTCATTTTCTCTGTAAGTGTGACTGTCTTGCTTTCAAGTTCACAATTCGACTTGATCTGTCCCTTTTCACAACAGTAATAAGATTAACTGATGAATCCTAATTGCCTCTTCCTATTTTTGTGGCAATATTCCATATTCCCCCAATTTGTGACTTATTATTTGCACTGTTACTTGAATGCATACAGATTCCTATCTTCTTCTTGGGCTGTTTCGTTCTTTTCCATCCTCTCAAATTGGCCATCCATTTTTCTCAGATAACTTCGATTGGTGATGAGCTGGCTTAGCTTCAAAGAAATCAAAAACTTTTATTTCTAGCATTTTAATTTACACGACTGGCTCTAGGATCAAGTATTGAGTGTATCACGAAGACAGATGCTTATCCAAGACTGGAAAGGGCTACTGTTGTGCTTGCTATAGATGTGCTACCGGCAAGAAACTAGTGACATAAATACTTAAGTGCTGTGACTATCTTTCATACCACCAAGCTCCTTGATGTTGATGAGACTTTCAAGCCACACCACAAAATACAGTGATCATGAGGCAGAAACTAGGCTTATACGTAGGACTGTGGCGTATCCCCCCATTTTCTTGCCCCCAATTTTGTAATTTTATATCGTTCGCTGTTCTAGTCATTTTATTTGGTATACCCTACATATCTGTTTATTACGACAATAAATTGTCATGTGATGGATTGGATTGGACAAAAGTTCAAATTTACATGGTTCAATCATTAAGTGAAAGTGATGACATCCTCGTACCTGCAGATTCCACCAGTCTCTACGTAGTAAAAGAGGCTACATTTCGGGAGCCCTACTATATAACCCTAGTCCCAAGGAATGAAGACCCAATCTCAAAACAACAAGGAAATGAGCACTCAATATCTTATTTGTAAACAAATGAATCTCTAGAATTTTATAAGACCTTGCTAGCTATGGGTAAAAATATGGAATCACCAACCCTGAGGTGCAAATACATGGTATCTTGTTGTTGTGTCTCACAACAGAACTCTTTTGTTGGATGCAAGAGCAAATCAGTAATGGCTAAGTCGTTCGTTTTCGTGAGCTACAAAATATATCATTTGGTAAATAAGATTGGAAAACATCTCCAAATCATTTTCCTGGACCTTATCAAAGGAAAGAGACTTCAACTGATATTCCTCGGGGTATGATACAATAGCCTTCCAAAGAGTTGGGGTAGTTTGGGAAGAAAATGGCTCCTCAGCTGAGTTTCTTTGAACAGGAAGACACACAGACACGAGGTCTTTCATTGCATGCACATCAATTTTTTTCAGTACATCACCGTGTTGATCATCTTTAAAGAATCCACTGATGACACGTTCTGCTTTCTGCTGCACATTTGTGAACCCTAGCTTTGCTGCAAATGTTAGACAGTCAATAATGTCTTGGAGTGAATCTTCGTAACGATCACTATCAAAATCATAGTGCCAGTCTTCCATTATGCAGATAGACCTTTCCAAGTAATACTGCATCTCAAATTCTTGAAAAAGAGGAGTGAGGGCATGCACATTGTCAACATTCAAGTGACACCCATTGGAACGAATACATTCATAGAAGTCCTCCCAGGTATCTCGGTCTATGTGAGGGAGAAGCAACCTTCCATTTGATGAGCAGATCAATTCTTCGAGCTTAGCAGATGCAAATACAAGTAGCATCTCATGACATTCGAATTCTTCCGCATCTTTCCCACTTCCAACCTTTACAATGAGATCAGGACTGTAGGATCTGAGATCACTTGAAGAAGTCGCTTTGACCATTGAGTCGCTTGCTTGTGCTGTCTTCGTTTTTCTGAGCGAAGGTTCAAAGAACATACTGATGATGTCTTGGGCTTCAGAGAGCTCATAACTACGGCAAAAGTTTCCCACTCCTGCATCAAAGGGTACTGCATTTGAAATAGCTTCATCCAAAGCTTCGCCAAGGAGTGTCCTCGTAACACTTGGCTGTCTCCAGCCCCCAATAGTGATTTTGCTATCATATGTAGACAAACCTTCAATGCCAATCTTCAAATAGCATTTGCTTTTTCCAATCAATGCTGCAGATTTTAGTTCGAACTCTGCTTTCATTGTTTTATGATAGCGTTGCAAGGCAAAGAAAACCATGCGCGAGAGTGTATTACCACCATTAATCTCCTCAGTGGGAAGGAGAGATAGGTCATCCTCAATACAGGAGCTAATTTGTGCCCAAAGATTCTTACAAGTGGATGATTCATAGCTGCCCTTATTGCTCCCTTGACAGCGTGTTTTCTTTGATTTCTTGGCAGGTGGTTTCCTCTCAACAAGATTCAGAGGGCGGCAGATATCGACAATCTTTTCTACAGTGGTTATATCAAAGACATTAGCATCACCACACCCCCAACAGAAGCGTTCTAGAAGTCTTTCAATCTGTGTTTGGACGTGACACTGTGTCCTTTCAAGATCATGTTTTATAGCAAATGCTAGCAGTTCGAGCTTTTCGTTCATTGATTCAATGTCGTTCCACTTGGAATGAGAATAAACCGAATGGAGAATGACATCACACTTATTCAAATAGGCCTCCATTTGAAACTCATGAAAGAGAGGAGCTATGGACCTAACGTTTGATTCGTTCAGCATTGGACTATCCTGCTCCTCCTCATTGTCTTCGTCATTTTTTAGTGTTTCCAAATCACAATATTCCCATGATTTATTAGTGCGAGAAAGGATTCCCCCGACGGATCAACGCACTCCATAAAGAGCTCAAAATCATCTGGATTCTTATCAGGAAATTCAATTCGCATTGGTTTGCCCAAATCTTTATAGAATCTCTCCTTCATGCCAGAGCTCAGCATCGCATCAAGGACCGGAGACGCTGCGGCCAGAATTACTCCATAGCACTTTAATTCTTTCTTGTTTTTGCCGCTTCCCACTACGGCCGTCACGTGGGGCAGAACAGACATGACTTTTAATGAACGTGACCAATGCGTACCAAAATGAGACCGAAGTCGTAAACTAATGAGTTTATTGTTCTATGAAACTAATGGTCCGATTTCTTTCGTCAGTGTTTAGTGTCCTGGCTTCACCTCTGCTCTTGGCTCATCTCGCGTTACCTTCCTCTCGTTGACTGTCTCGTTGCTC
>JALLAY010000477.1:0-14987 GCA_036939635.1 Cyclotella baltica | reverse complement strand
GGAAGGCTCCCGAGCGGCTTAATTTGTGAGCGGATTAGTGCGTGAACTACGGTATGTGCTTAAGATCTTTATTATATTATCAAGAAAATTTTCCTCGGAAGTTTGAAATAGCTCTCCAAAAGTCTCATTCAAATTTTGACAGTGGAGAAGGTATCGTCAAGGATTACGTGAAATTGGTAGACATTGGTGGTGCGAGACATGTTATGTTAAGTATTTGGGTTGACACAATAGGTACATTTGTAGAATGTTCATTTGAAGATCTCTTCTCATGAATATGTCACAAGGAACTTACTCTTTCATTTAGGGATAACTTGACCACCCTGGAGTTTAGGATGGAGAACGTAGACAGTACATATGGAATATCATTTAATTCTCTTATGAAATCCTAGCTGAGGTATAGCAGTCTATATTTGATGCAGAGCTGGGAAAGTGCCTACAGATCTCCATTCTAATGATTGCTTCAATGCAGTTGATACACACAATCAATGACGATTTCAAACACAAACAACAATCAGCCCATATCTTTTGATACATTTCAACTCAATTCATCAATTAATAACTTGATTGAATGTAAAACAGGAATGAAAAATTGTGAAAAACTGTTTCATTTTCATACAAAAAATGTGGAGAAATTTGTCAAGAGTAAAAACGAAGGGTATTCTGATAATATAGAAAATAGAATACATGCCTCTCTTTGGAACAAGATGGTGCTCTCACTGATTGACATTAATGTTGACTAAACTGATATCAGTTTAAGCACGCTACTAAAGCATCCTTGCAAAATTGCTACCAGGGCAGGTAAGATGTCATTGAGTACCTCTGTAGCTTTGCTTAGCCTGCATGATGTTTCCTGCAGCCTGTTAAGTATCACATCCTAATATTTTATTTAAAACAACAAATAGGTATCTCTGTTACAATTACGGCAACTGTTTCCTTGCAAAACTGTCTAAAGACACATCATGGATCACTGAGGCAATAAGTAACGTTGAATCCGACAATTGCTTAATCGGATCAACATTATCCAACACTAATGTATCCATAAGATTCTGACTGAAGCAATGTGTCACGGCAACAGTGGCGTGAAGCTCCGAATATTGAATTGGTAATGAGCCGCTGCGACTTAATGCATCTAACAGGTCCATTACCTTCTTAGTGTTGATTTCTTGCTCTGCTTTGTCAATCTCTTTCCCTGAAGTTTTTGGCGCCAACATGTTTCTTTTTTGCCAGACTTCTCCTGTTTCAATTGCCGTGTGTTGAAGATGCTTGTTCTGGAGTGCTTTTAACTTTGCATTTAGTTTTCGTGGTATCTCCGTAATTTGAGAATTGCTTGCCTCTCGTCTCCCCAGGGAATCCATGTAGTCTAGAGATGGAACTCTTCGCATTGATTTTGGAAATGGGTTGATGATGAATTGTTCTCTTATTGCTATTTCTTCCAAGAATGGATTGAGATCTCCTGAGCCCTCGGATCTTCTTTTGCGGAATAAGTCAGCTAGGCTTGTGTTGTCATCTGACACATTGGGTGTTTTATCTAGAATATATAAGAGAGGTTAGGCATGGTGATGGCACATCATTAATTTCACACGAACAAACGTAATTCTCACCTCGATCAAGTCTAGCATCAGAGGTCACACTCAAAATAGAGCTTTTTGCATCCTTTGATGAGACTGTATTACGTTGAAATAGTGGATTGTTATTCCTCGGCTCTTCCACAATATCTTCCGTAGACACCTCTGCCGATAACGCTTCTTCATTCTCCTCCAATGGGATATCATTCACCATCTCTTGAGCACTTTCCACATGTTGCTTCACTTCCGCAACCTTTTCTTTCCATGATGCCTCTTCTGGACCATCATATGCCACCAGATCTGCTGAGATGTGATGATCTACAAACAAAGAAATGAGTGCCTTGACAAGTTTCACCTCCTTTGATAAACTGTTGGGGGGCAACCCCAACAGTAACTCTAGCTGCGGTTTGATTTCAATCACGCACACAGCAAGTACAGAGGATTCCAACTGTACCTCCCTAGCTGACTGGGCATAAGTCTGTTGCTGTGGTGACAGTGAGGAAATCAATCCTGGAAAATCACCCACTGCCCTAGCCCTACTAAAGGTAAGCGGAATAACCACCTCATCTTTGTTTTGGACAATCATTGCATTCCTAACATCCATACATTGATCATGCGATATAGTCCCAGTCAATACCATGAAACATGAGAATTGTCTCGAAGTAGTCCGAATCTGATACTGAAAATCATGCTGTCCATGAAACGTATAAGTGAGCCACCCATGCACATACGATTTTCCAGCAATTTTCGCCCGTGAAGCGATACTGGGCAACTGAATATGTACTCCCTCATTCTCCCCACTCTCAGCAGTGACTTCTTTGGAAATTGTAACTATAGGCCAACTCTCCTCATCTTGCATACCTGCACTGGCACCAGAGGCACCATCATTCCTCGTCATTTCAACCCGAATACTCCCTTCCGGTACCCTATTAGGCCTTCGAATGTCCACACTAAACTCCCTCGGTCTATACTTCACCTCACAAAATAACTTTTCATTATTGTGTCGAATAACATTATCAAAATCTCTTGGCGCCACATCTCGCCCACACGCCTTTGTTAAAATATCAACCGTTGCTTGTTCAATCGCCTGCAATCCCTCGATGAAATAATCAGTGATACTGGCAGAATGTGAAAATAACAAAAACAACGTAGCCTCATCCGAGGTAATCAAACTCCCACCAGTGCCACTACTACTATCCGGCGAAGGGAAATTAGAAACAACCTCATGAATCTTTTCATCCAATGTCCTACACTGCTCATTTAGAAACAACCTAACATCATCAATAGGCAATAATGGCGATAAACTTTTTATTTCACCCATAGCCTTGGCATTCTTATCAGTCTTTCGTAACAATGCCGAAGAGGGGGGTTCAAATATAGGCAATACTGGTACGAAGACTACGTCAGCATCGATAATGTCCAATAGTGGTCGGCTTTCATGTGGTCCCGCTTGAGATCCTAGAGATTGTGTTGTTGTGGCTGTTGGTGAGTTTAAATCGACATTCCAACAGGTCCCCTTGAGGAAGTAGGTGCATACATCGTTACACCATCCTTCCAATTCGGAAAAGTATTTGACTGCCGCGTCGATATCTTTATTTCTTCGGGGGGTGGTGCAATTTTTATGACTTTGGTCAATTGAGAAATTGCAGCTAAAGTCTTCCGAGGAGATGTTTTTGAATAGCCAAGTGAGATCAAAGTCGATGGGATCACGTACCACCTTTAGTTGTAGAGGACGTGGTGCCTCCTTGGCTGTTTGTAGAATGGTCTCTGCAGTCCTTGATTTAAGTGGTAGAGAGGGTGGGTCTTTGAAAGCTACATTCTGAACAGATTGTGTTGCAATGACTTTAATTGAATAAATGACTGTGACTTTCCAAAAGTTATTTTCCTCTTTGGGTTCCTTGGGAGCTCTTCTTTTAGTAAAGAATGGTCCCTCTCGAACTGGTAGACTTTCATTACTTTGTCTTCTTTGAAGTTTCCCGCGTTCGACACTCTTGCCCCGAGGTTTCCCGGGAGTACTGGGATCACTGCTATCATACGAAGGCACATCATCTTGATCATATGCCACACAGTGTTCTTCAGCTGTCAATCTCAAGATCAATGTATTACAGTTTGAATACTCATCATGTTCATCCCCCTTCCCCCCATTAACAATACGATGCATCAACTTAAACTTCTCTTCATCCACCCCCAACACATCCAAAATATTCATCTGAGCCGCAATAGCCACATTGGTTAAATACTCAGCCAATCCGAATTTATCCTGATAGCTGTGCTTGGCATAGTCGGCAAAGTAGACTGGACTGCGTTGGTGGGTTGGTGCGAATTGTCCCGAGGAGGCGGCAATGGGGGTGTTTAGTAGAGCTCGGACTGCGGAGAGTTGGGATTGGATTTTTTGGTGGAATAGTAGTTCGTTGTTTTTGTAGCGGTCGGATGTTGTCATGGTTCAATTTATGTTGAGATGTTGGATGTCTTGATTTAATGTTTATTAATACAGATAAATACGTTGTTTGTGATGTTCCAAGCTCCAATTAAACTTGTGACGGGGTTCAGGTTTATACATGGATATGAAGCAATCGCCCAGATTAAGGATTAAGGGCACTCGGCTCCTTTAGAGCCGTCAGCCGGCCGCAGCTTGAGAATCTTTGAGAATTGAGCCGGCACCTATTGAACCTTGCTCTCTGCGTATACGCTAACAGGTCGCCTAACAACTAATAGGCTGCGTAGCGTCTTCAATCCAATGCGGTGGCTTTCCATTTGCCATTTGATTGCTGATTAGATAGGTAGTATCAGGTACACCTACATTTGTTATTTGCAAATCGCTTCGACCACAACCCAAGTGTTCCCTCCATTCTTTCTTTTTTGCCGCCAATCTTTGGCCTCCACATTGACGTTTCAAAAAAGGCAGAAACCCAGTCGTGGTTAAGGATAAGTATTTCTCATTATGAAATACTTAAGGGAGAGAAAGGGCTATTTATTGCACAGGTGTCAAAGACATTATTTCATCGGACCAATTTTTTTTGAGACACCTTGAATAATATTGTATTCTCTTGGGACTGAAACAACTCTGCCGGGTGATTAAATAATTTGCATACCAAAGTGAAGGGGGGCTGTTTTATGACTGTCTATGCATGGGCTACACAATGTCGGAATCAAGAACCTTCTGCAACACCCCCCACAGATGTTCTAGTTCGATTCGGGATTTAAACTTCCCGCTCTGTCACGAAATAATAGTCACGCGGTCACGCGAGTGAATATGGTGTCCCAGCAAGCCCTTCGCAAAAACAACAAAGTGAAGTTTGTCATCAAGAAAGTGAAATTTGTCACTGACGACGGTCAGACCGCTTACTTTTTTGAAATAAAATAATTACACCCGTGTTCTTTGTGACCCAGCATAAAAAGGCCTCTTTTCGGGGCATCATCCCTTCTACGGAAAAGGAATTAGTATGTTCTACGAGGGTGAAGTTTGTCGACGGAGCATGACAAACTTCACTTTGTTGTTTTTGTCAAGAAAGTGAAATATGATTTTTGCCAAACACGAAATTTGGTCTGACCGTCGTCGGTGACAAATTTCACTTTCTTGACGACAAACTTCACTTTGTTGTTTTTGCGAAGGGCTTGCTGGGACACCATAATGCAAATCTTCCGGAATTAGTCACAAGCACTCCCATCCCCACGACCAAAGGCATTTCAAAGAAAGACCCAAGTTAGACATTTTGCATGACAGAGAAGGCACAGCAAACAAAATCAGCACATGAGAACACGAACAATCAAGCGTAGGCGGGACATTGAGCAGCGATAACGGGAACACTAACACAATAACGAGGGCAGTGGGCTGTGCCATCAAACGGTGCCATGACTGAAGCATGATCAGGATCAGACTGATTAAGTGCCGCTTCATTTGTCACACAACTTATTCGAACTGTATCATAAAATCTCACAATCCAAGTTCTAAACTCATCAAAACAAATTGGTTCACCAACATCAATCTATCAACATGTGTCATCCAGCCAACAACGCCACCAAGAGACAACGTCGTGCCTCAATGGAAAGCACCGATCAGTACCTCAACCAGAAAGTCGCCTTGCACCAAGAATGCAACACTGCCTCTACCGCATCCACCTCCTTCTCTTCTGACAGCCTCAGCATATCAAGTCAGCACTGCCCCGTCACTGGACGATTCTCTGATGTCAATGAAGATTACGTCATGACAAACCTCGTATTCGGTTCAGGCCACTACGGAACTGTTCGTCAAGCAATTCACCGCGCCACTGGGCAGACATTTGCTGTTAAATCCATTCAAAAGTCCAGAATTGGCCGATTGGATCACTTGCAACGTGAGATCCAATTGTTGTCAATGATCGACCACGAGAACGTCATGAGGATGGTCAACTGTTACGAAGATGAGAACTATGTTCACATTGTAACTGAGAAGTACACTGGTGGTGAACTTTTTGATAAGATCGTTGAAAATACCACACATAATGGATGCCTACCTGAAGCCGAAGCTGCTAGAATCATCAAGCAATTACTGGAGTCTGTTGCCTATCTTCATGAAAATGACATCTGCCATAGAGATATTAAGCCTGAAAATATCCTCTTTGAATCAAAAGATGTCAACTCCTCCATTCGCCTTATCGATTTCGGACTCTCACGCACACATTCTGCCGGAGAAGAAAAGATGTCAAATCCCGTTGGAACCGCTTACTACATGTCACCAGAACTATTAAAGGGCAGCTATGACAAAGCTACAGATATGTGGAGTATCGGTGTAGTAGCCTACATTCTCCTATGTGGATACCCTCCATTCAATGGAAATAGTGATGAAGATATTGTTGCATCCATCCGCAGAGGTCATTATACATTTACTGATGGATGGAGTAATAAAAGTGATGATGCGCTTGAATTCATCAAGTGTTTGTTGAAGAGAGACCCAAGGCGGAGGTGTACTGCAGCTGATGCATTGAGGCATCCGTGGTTGAAAAATGCTACCTTGGCATAAAGATTTGCAAATCAGTGCACGATATGTTGTTGTGAATATTACTGTACATAAATGATTAAGTCATTCTTAAAGAAAAAATTGTGTGGTTCGATTGGTTTCGACCTAAATAGTGATAGATCTAAATTGTCAAGAAGTAACTTATATTTTGCATTCTGATTCTACAAGTCATTGGTGTCGACAACCATTAATCACCCAGACGCAAACATGTAACACTCATACGTCCTCTATGCACTCATATACATTCTTGCTCTCAAACATCGGCGCATAACTCGACTTGAAAATTTATCTTGGGTGGCTTTAACCACAGTAGTAATTTTGATTGAAGCAGTAGATGAACGTCTCCTCGAAGCACGTCGTTGCTGCTGCTGATTAACCTTTTTGACCTTTTGATCTTTATTCATTTGCTTTTGGGCCTTGAGAATCTTAGCTGAAGCCATGGTTGTATTGTTTTACTTTATTAGATGTGTGATTTGATGGAGTTGGTGTTTGGCACTTGAATGTGTGAGTTGATGACATAAGAGGTTGAAGGATGTGGATTAATAGAGACGCTCTGACGAGGGCAACTATCTTGCTACAAGTATCGTACTTCGTTTTTCATCAAGCATCAAGATGGTACACAGATCCTAAGCATGATACTCCAGAATACAAATATCAGTAACTGTTTCCTTCACTGAAACAACTGGTCGTACCCACATGTCCTTCAAACGTATACCACAACCGGGACACTCATAACCGCTTTTTCGTTTGATCCAAGAGAACAAATGACGCTTGACATTCCAGCTCAGCTCACAACATCCATTCATCAAGCACTAATCATCTTGTGTGAAGTCTTGAACATTGAACAATGCTTTCCCCTCTTTTATGCAAGAAAGCCTAAGCCTAAGTTTGGCATATGTACGGTCTACGTACTTCAAACTTGATGTCATAAATAATTCTCCAGAGAGAAACAAGTAGTAACAACCATCAACTTTAAAACTTCATCAACTTATACCACATATTAAACAAAAATGGCTTCAGCAAAAATTCTCATGGCTCAAAAGCAATTAAACAAAGAACAGAAGGCCCTAAAGCATAAGCAGCACCAACAACCTGCTTCCAGGAGACGTTCATCCATTGCTTCAATTAAAAAGGCAACAGTGGTTAAAGCACCCAAGGATGATTTCTCTAGTCGAGTTATGCGCAGATGCATGAGAGTGAGGATGTACGTGAGGGCTTAGAGCATACATTGGCATATATTAAAAGTTGGAATCCATCTTATGTATATGTTTGATTAACAATTTGAATTGCAGGATTAAAATACAATAAATTCAAATGTAATGATAAACTTATCAAATTTGCAACCTATTCGTAGCTTACAAATTTAGTTCACCAAATAGCTATGAATTTACTCTCTAATTCTATAAGTCTATGGTGTTGTCAATCATTCAACATACCATCTACATAGTTATTGAAACCATATTTTTACAGTCTCCAGATGTGAGTACCTGGATTCCCTAAATTAGAACTGGTTGTCCAAATTTGGAAAACTATTGTGTAGTGTGCAAATTTGACCACGAGTTCTAAAATTGGACCCAATGCTAAATTTGGCATCCAATTGTTGCACATTTTGGAACATTGTGTAATTTTCTAACGTTTGAATCGCCCTTCATATCTAGATAAGCTGCAATAGGATTTTGCATGTCGAAGGCACATCTAGCTTCACGGCTAACACTTCCGCAAAGTCATCCACGTTGTTGAAAAATAGCATGTTTGAACTGCAGTTCATCGTCATCGGACAAACGTATCATAACACCATTGTTCAAGAACCAGTATCATTTCAAAAGATGTCCCTTAACTCTCTATAATGACTAGTGATGTTCTAAATGGTGGTCTTTTTCCCTCTGGAATGGAACTAATTGTCTCTATCTATTTCTAAAACACCGGGTTTTACAGTAGGAAAATCCTTTTTGTTTTCAATTGAAGGGATCAATTCGAGGTCTCCTTGCCACATTTCTTTTCCTACAACTTGAGAGCTAGGTTCAGGTTCTCCTTCCAGCACTAAGCAAGGAGATAATCTTCATTTATATGCTTCAGGCAATGCCTTTATCTTTTTTGAGCCTACTGGTGATTGTTGTAATCTTGTGCAGATGGTTGTCTTGGTAAAAACATTACTTCTTAGCACCATCCCTGCCTCCAATACTTGTGTTGCTATTGGAATTATGACTATTCTCTTAATTGCAAACAACAACATTATCCGAGTTGTCAATGAGTGAGATCTGAGCTCCCGTCAAACGACACAAGCATTTATTCGGGTCATCTGAACTTTTGCACTGAGTCAATGACTGTTTGTTCCCGTAGAACAACAGATCAGCACAACTCTGTGAAGACCAGATTGGGTTGACATCAAAACGTTTGATCAATGATAATGATGATCCTATTGTATGCATTAATGATCTGAGACAAAAGTCAACACAAAAAGAGACAAATTCATGGGTCACTGACCTCAGTCCCTGTCCAGAATGTTCACATGAATAGAACAAGATAGTGAAGTGACTTCTATGGCTTATTAACACTGTAGATAGAATCTTGTTGATAAGCAGTTTTGGGTAGTGTCGTTTGCATTTAAGTTTAGATCTAACAGTCCGGCTAAGAAATCAATCATCAATCAATCATCAATCTAGCAAGATCAAGAAAGAAGGTGTTGATGTTGTGCTAATGAAGAATGAGTAACTTGCAACTGAAAGCAAATCTACAAAAAATCAATATGACAAGAATTTCATAGCACTGACAAAGTTAAAAAAACTTGCTAACATGGATATCATCAGCAATCGAGAAAAGTTTTGTTTGACTTGTAAAGAACTGTAAATAAAATGAATATATCTAATAAAATTACAAGATGACCAAAAGATGCACCAAAATCATTTCTAACATTATTCAAGTTGATGAAGCAATTTGAGAACATTCACCTCATTTCATATGTTGATCTTGAAGAACGACTTGTCAAACTTAAATGTCTTCAAAGAAAGATTACGACCATCCATGTTAACTCAAAAACGAGAGACAAGAAATTCAAGGTCAAAATTTTGAAGCAAACTAGATCAATCAGATCCAAATGCATTGATAACTGATAAGATATGTGATAGAATGAGCAATTGCTGCAAACACATCAAAGAGATGAAAAAGATGAAACAAAACAAGGCGGCAGCAGTAAACAAAGAAAACTAAGGGGAACTAATAGTACCTTAGATTTTGAGAGAACGTTGGGAATATTTACAATACATGCAATTTTCTACATTGGAATGTTCACGGTGTTGTTGAGCCAATATTAAATAGCTCTCCCAGATATCCAGATGATCATGGAGCACCTTAGACATCATGATGATGAAGAAGGAGGCTTCGAATCGATATTCGAACTGTTGAATAATATAATTGATCAGACAAAATGATATCAAACAGTGGGTTAATTCTTGTATTTTATCACACAAAATGGTAACTATAGAGAACATGTTCATTCAAGCTCCGTGTAGCCTTTTGCAGCCCTTTGTGACCTTTGTAGCTTTTGCAGTTGGTTGGCACAAAGCAGTAGGAGACGCTGTTGGAGATGCTGCGCAACTCACATCACAAGCTCCAGGACAAGCATCTGTTGCCTTGATACCTTCAGTGTTTTCAAAGACACACCGATTGGCAGGATCCAAAGCAATATAGTCACAAGTATGGGTTGTGTTTTCATTTCCACTCCAGGTTGAGTCATTCTCGCATCTTCCCGAAGATGTTGTTGAAGAAGCTGAGCATTTTGAATCACATGCTCCTGGGCAAGCCTCTTCAGCGGTGACACCTAAACTATTTTCCCATTGGCAGCGGTTTTCGGAATCTTGAGCAACAAAGCCGCATGTATGAGCCGTGTTGAATTTCCCCCTCCAATCGGGGTCATTTTTACAATCTGATGAAGTTACAGACGGACTTGCACTTGGACTCAAAGTAATGGGAGATGATGAAACTGGGCTCAGTGTGGGAGTTGCAGTACATTTCGGATTACAGGCTCCAGGACAAGCCTCTGTAGCCTTGACGCCTTCACTGTTCTCAAAGAAACACCGGTTAGCAGGGTCCTGAGCAACATAGTCGCAAGTATGAGCTGCGTTGAACTTTCCACTCCAGCTATTATCATTGTCGCACCCGGCCTCAGGTACTGGTGATGGTGTTCCATTGCCACCTCCTTCATTTCTTGCCACAAATCCAAGTATATCCACCTTTTTGCCATCAATTGCAGCACCCCCAGCATTATGCAACCCTCCATGAATGGCATAATGTTCAACAAAAATACCATCTGGGCATCCATCTGAATAATCATATTTGGTAGCAGTGCCATCTCCCATGTCACTGGTATGCTGAGAAGTTTGGTAAGATCCATCGCATCCATTGTGTGATGCCCAGTAGGCCATTGAATCCATGGTTGGCATCAATTGGAAGTTCTCGTCGCCGTTAAATACACTTGAGCTACCGCCTTCGTATGGAATCAGAGGATCAGCATCCCCCATGATTGATAAGATTGAGACTGGAAGCGTGCCACGAGAAGAAGATGGCTGGTTGTAATTCAAAGTTCCTGGACCAGATCGTTCGGGACTGGCGAGCAGCTGGGTTACACTGACAATAATTCCTCGGATGGGAAGACGGGTGCCAGAGTTGGAAGCTAGGCGATGAGCCAGAGCTGCACCATTAGAGTTCCCACTGGCATAGACATTTCCTGTGCCTCCCATGGATCGAATCTCGTCTATGATGCTTGCTATCAAATCCCCTTCGTCTGGATCGGTTGTGCATTCAAAATCACTCCAGTGACAATTGTTATTTGATTTGGGGCCTGTGTTCCATCCTTTATTGATGAAGTGATTTTCAATATACCATGTTAGAAATAGTAATGAATAATTGCTTAATAAAAATTAACAGATCAGAAGATTGAATAAATGCCGCCGTATTAGAGAAACCTACCACCTTCTCCTTGTGGATACACACCAATCATCCCGGCGTCATGAACACCCGATGTTTTACGGAACCAATTATTAGTTCCCCCACTACCATGAAGAAAGAAGACGATAGGACACGAAGGATCAGATGCAACTCCATCTGTGGCACATGCCTGGGGAACATCTAATTCGACTTCACACTGAGTTCGTGGACGTCCGGTGCAGATGGTGTCGGTTAGAGATTGAGGCTGTTCGCGTGCATTGCCTTGAAGAGCGGAGGCTAGCGACCAATAAAAGGGAGCGAGGATGAGTGAATGTCGTTGCATCGTGATGAGTTCTACGGGGGTTGTTGTTGTGGTTGTGGTTGTGGCTTCATCATTTTGTTGTTGTGTTGCGTTATTGCGTTGCGTTGCGGTGCGGTGCTTCAGGTTGGCTCTACCCGTTGTGATGTTCTTTTGGAACCACGTAAGTTGTGACATCGGTTACACCTCACTATCTCAAGGCCCAGTCAAAATATTATAAGAATTCCTACGTATCAAATGATTCTCATTGAGAAGCTGTCTCAAAGTGCACAAGAAGGCGACATGTAACATACACTTATAAATGTTCTAGGCCCAGCGAGAATCTAGCGAAGCAGAGTGGGTGACCGATCGACAATGACCAATGACACACTGCAGTTTTGAAACCTTTTGAAACCAGTCTTGGGGCGATCATTTTGACCGCAGACACCATTTACGGATCGAAGCGCCGATGACGCTGCTTCTTGCGGCATCAAACCAGTACTATCACAGCATTCAAAGACATCAGATATCTTGCTAGTAGCGTGCAAAAAGTGGTACCTCGCCTGAGGTACGACTTTTGCAATCCAATTCTCCAAGAGTTTCTCCTCTAACTAAATTAAAATTGTTAAAGGTAGGTACCTTATGACAATAGTCAATAATCTTAGAGAAATGAAAATATACCTTTGTATGTTTAAAAAAACATTATATCTTTTTCGCTTCCAACTCGTCGCCTCTCGTAACCTCTCATAAGCTCGTAGGTACCCCTCATCAGCCCTCATCACACATCATCCTCTTCCCCCGTCGCCACAGTTGACACCATAAACCCAACCCCGATGCCAAACAAAAGATCTCAAAAGATAGAGAGCAGAGAGATGAGACGTACAATGAAGACCACACCTACCGCCATGTTGATATCATCATGCACACCATCACTGCAACGAAGGGCAAAATTTGCCGTGTTTGCATTCATTGTGATGAATGTTATCAACGTCTTCCGGCTTTCGTCCCACAACATGGCAAAAATCAACGTAAAGAAACACCCTCTCGAATCATATTCGCAACAACCGCTGTCTCTTCGACAGGGTTTAACCTCATCGACTTCCGAACAGAATAATTTCCTACCAAAAGTCTTGGTGATTTATTTCCCACAATACCACCCCGATCCTTTAAACGACAAGTTATGGGGTGAAGGGTTTACAGAGTGGGACAACTTGAAAAAGGCGCCGGAAAAGAACATTAAGGGATTTCCCATCCCTCGACCTTTGCCATATGACCCTAATACTCCTACACAAATGCTTGGGAAAAATGAACAGGGGGAGGGGGGGGGGGAGGACTTGGGTATTACGATCTTCGAACTAAGGAAATTCGACAACGTCAATCAGAATTAGCTCGCCTTCATAACATAGATGGATTTATTTATCATCATTATTGGTTCTATGATCCTTCACATCCAGGGCCAAACTTACATGCTCCTTTGATAGAAATGTTGAACGATGGTTATCCAAATCTCCCCTTCTTTTTTAATTGGTGTGCTGTCAAATGGATTGTAAGTGATGAAATCCTGCCCATTTTTATATGAATTTTATATTCTGTTGCTGCGCTTATGCCGCATGAATTTTTATTTTTGTACTGCTGTTGTGCAATCAATCCTTTTGTGTAGAATGTATGGATGGGTCGTCCAATCTTCCAAGCAAAAAATGCTCCCATAAATATGAATAAGGCTCTGTTATTACAAGACCAGTTTTTCAATGCCACTCAAGATCAAATTAGAGATCATTACAATTGGCTCCGACAGTTCTTTCATCATGAAAAGTACATAAAAGTACAGGGAGAACCTGTGTTTTTCACTTATCAATGGGATCCACTATTGGTTCCCGTAGTGGAGTCATTACGACGATTTGCTATCGAGGATGGCTTTCCAAATTTGTATCTAGTAATAGGAAGGGCAGGAGTGCCTCTACATATTCATGATCCAATTGGAATGAGTGAAGAATATTTGAGTTTTTTTTACAAGAAGAAAAATCAGCCCGTAGATTGGTTTCCAGTGGATGTGTTCAATCAAACAATGCTTTACCCTTATCCCTCCGATAATATCGACAGAGCACTATCCTTGCCACAGTGGTGTCATCCCAACAACGATAACCTGAACAACATTGCACCATATCCTCAACCACGAAATAAACCTGAAATAAATGGCATTCCTATGACATTTGATAATACCCCAAGGCGTGAGTTCAAAAAGGCAAACCAATGGAACTTCGGAAAACCAAATGAGGTAGTGTCTAGATTCAAAACATCTCTCAAAACAGCACTGGCTTTCGATTCCTGCTGTTGGCCGTCCTCTCATAGAACACTTCACAGCGAAGAACGGTTTGTGGCTATTAACGCATGGAATGAGTGGGGTGAGGGCATGGCAATGGAACCAAGTGATGTTTTTGGGAACAAGTTCTTGGAAGCGGTGAGGGAGGCGAAGGAGGAGGTTGGTCGATTGCAAAATAATTTGAGGAAAGATGGGAAATGCAATTTAAAACATGTTGACGATTTGATTTTTGGGAGCCAGGGAGCCAGTCTTGAGACTGGTATTAACGTCTCAGGGCACAGGGAATCTAATTAAATTTAATAGGCTCCGCTTCGCTCACATAAGTTTTGGGGTGGTCAGACGTAAAGTAAAGTATTGGTTCTGAGAAGGTGTATGTTATTTGTAAGAAATGTAGTTGAGATAAAATGTTGCTAAAGTCATATATGGCTAAAGCGGTGTTTAAGTTAAAGTCAGAACTATTCAACAACTCATTATTGACACAAATTCTCACAGGTATGTTGAGTTATTTGTGTTTACATCATTCAAAGAAGTTGTTGCATTGCTCAGCTGCTCATCATATAGAGTTGATTGTCACGTACCCCCATGGCTGTCACTTTTTGTCACAAATTCTTTTCTAATTCTCCAATTTGTCATGTTGGATTGTGCTAAGTTGCTTCTGATTTGAATACGAGTCATCAAATTGAAAATCAGACTCATTGGTCATGGCAATGAAAGCATTCCACAAGATTCAGATCATTTAGAATTTTGATAGTTTGCGTTTCGAATGCAACAATCAAATAGTGAAGAATACATGAGCTCATCTTATTGGGAGTTCTTTTTCGGTCGATATACAGGAACAATTCAAATCGGCTCAATGAGAATGTGTTTTAAAAAAAAAAAAAAAAA
>JALLAY010000476.1:0-15132 GCA_036939635.1 Cyclotella baltica | reverse complement strand
GTCCAATTGTTTTGTCTCTTTGGTTTGGTTTCTGGTCAGCTCTCTTGGTCCTCTCCTTTTGCATCTTCTTGGTTGTTTTGCTCCAACTCTCATGTTCATTAAAGCGTTTGGGGATTACAGAATATGCTTAGTAGAGTAACTAGAGTAGCCCTTATAATTAGTAGTATGGGTTTGTAATTCTCTCACCATGGCCTCCGTGGTTATGTCCATGTTGGCCGCCAGAACTCACCCTCTCTAAGCCACTTCTGTAACTTCATAAGGTCAACGGAGGCTCTTTGTTCCATGGCCAAATAATTAAACTTAGTAGTATAAGTAGAATGGAAGGTATTCCATTCTCAACCATATGGTGTGATCTTATGACAGCAATGAACATGAGGTACGTTGCCAATGAGTTGTGCAGAACCCCATTTCTTGTATTCAGTCAATTCATAGATTGGATCTTTGTTGCCCGAACCAGATCCAGAGTTGCGTGAATATCTCTTGGCTTTTCACTTTTATTGGCAGCCTGTATCTTAGATTCATCTCTGTGCTATGGACAGTATTTAACTGTGCGATGATATCTGCAGTTCCAACAAACGGGACATGTATGTGGCTGAGAAGCTAAATCAACTTTCCCTCTACTAATGTTCCAATCACTGGAAGTGCAAAGTGCATTGTAGGTATCCACTGCCTTCATGTTTATTCTCTTGATTTCAACAAGATCGTTATCCGAGCTGTCAACACTTGAAAAGAAAACACATCGTCCACATAAATGACTTCTGCTCATTGCATTTGACATATCCACTTGAACACATTCACATCAGCAAAAAAGGAACAGAGCAAAATGTATCCCTGCAAGATGTCTGAATAAGTCTTCTCTCTCTTAAAACGTTAGTCACTTGTGTCAACAGATGGATAAATATTCCTCAAGAGAAACGATAGTATCTCTTGGAGACAAATGCTTGGCGCTTCTCAAGCATCCTCTCAGTATAGATGGGAATATTCCATAAGAGAAGAAGTAGTATCTCTTGGAGACTAAAAATGCTCGTCGCTTCTCAAGCATCCTCTCAGTATATGGAAATTACAGGACACCATATCTACCCAAATAAGTGCAGTTTAGAAACTGGCAGCAGTTTCTCTTCGGTCTCCACCACCACTGAGATTCAACAATTAACAAGAACCACAATCTCTTTAGCGAGGATCCGACCCACTGTCATACTTTTTCAAAACAGGAGAGCTAGCTTCACAGTTACATAGTCTCTAGTACCTACCTAGGTACTTGGAAGGGAGATGATCATGCATACCTATGTAATATAATGTCCTTGCTTGGACATGCCCCTCCCTCACTGCTTCATGAGAGAGTGTAAAAAGCCTACTTTAGAACCAAAAAGAACACCATCTGGCATGTCCCGCAAAACCAAAAATGGAGGCGGGATTAAAAACGCGGGACATGACGAAGATCCCACAAATGTTTGACAATGATGTGATTTTTATGTGCACCGGTGTATGCGTGAACCTCCATAACGGACGATCTACGCAATGACACTTTCATCTCGGCAATTGAATCGACACAAATAATGTGAGGACGAGATGGAATAAATGTGAATCGCTGCCTCAACAAGGATACATTAATCTCATCTTAATTCAAACAGATTCAAATCTTATCAATTGGTCATTTGCAAATCAACCCATCACCATTGCAAATCGACAGCTCCATCATCAATCAAACCCGTCACACTTCCACTCGACCTCAGTTCTACAAATAAAGCAGAAGCTCAACCAAAATGGACCACAACCACCCACAAACCCCCTCCCGCCGACAACCATCAACAGACTCCAACTCCTCCCCCGGAGGACGTTCCAACTCCTCCCTCTCTTCGTCTCCCGGCTCCCACGTCTTTCGAATGTTGGGTAAATTATCAAAGGCTAAAAAGGGTGATTCTTTAAAGTCATCTTCGTCTCAAAGGAGTAGGGAGAGTATTAAAATGTCCAAGGAGGCGGCTGTGGCGTCAGCAAAAGAGGCGGCCATGGCGAGTGTGAAGCAGAACAGTCAATATAGTTTACGGAGGAGGGATGACGATGCTGCCTTTTTACGGAATTTACACATGGATTCTGGGAGTGTCAAGGAAGGTGCGGGGATTAGTGGATCGTTTCACGCCAAGACTCCAACTAGGGATAATACTTCTTATAGTGATGCCGATTCGGCTTTTTTGAGAGCTGTGCGGGGTGAATCTAGTGCTGCACCGTCTGTTGGGAGGATTGAACGAAAGACTAGTTTTGAAGATGATCCCTCTTCAGCTTCTGCAATCAACAAAGTGGAAGCAAAATACACCGATGCAGACTCAGCCTTTCTCCGCGCCTTTCGAGGCGAACAAGACCCTCCTCCCAACACTCCATCTAAAGAAGAAAAGAAACCATCTCAACCTCCATCACTAACCGAAGTCCTACCACCAGTAGATGAAACCAATACCCTCCCCCAAGATGAAATGGCACATGCCAACGCGGCGTTTTTGGGAGCATTACACGCCTCGTCGGATCAGGATGATAGTACCCCGAATAAACCGGGGGGTACTTTTGTCTTTGAGTCGAAGAAGCCTTCTTCCGGCTCGGGAGGTATGACGGGTAGTGCAACGTCGTCGCAGAGTGATGCCAATTCCATGTTTTTAATGGCAATGAGAGCGAGTAGTTCGAATGTTGACTCGTTCGGGGGGACGGGTGATTGGAATTTGCAGCAGCAACAACAGTCGGGGGATTGGAATTCAGGCACACTGATACTCAACCAACCACAAGATTTCAACTCTGGAACATTGATCTTGAACCAACCCAAAACAGACAAGCAAGATCAAAGTAGATCGTTTTTAATGTCAATCCAAGCTGGACAAACTTCCGATCATGAAGTGTCGAATGAAGTTAAGGTAGACGAAGCCTCTGATACCGAAGACGAAGACGACGACCTAGACAATTTAGTGGTGCCAAATCATCCTTACGTAGAAAAGGTAATGATGCCACGTCCACTATTTTTCGGACATGATTTACCCCCCCGGGTGTTGGAGGAGGCCGAGGCTGCGGCGAAAATGTACAAGGATGAGGAGAAGAGGGGTTGGTTTGATAAAGAAGACAGCGATGTCAATAAAACAACGTCATTGGTGGATTCGGCGGTGAAAGAGAGTGCTACAGAGGATAGTTCGTTTGTCTCAAAGTCCACCACTTCTACGGCATTTTCAACGACAGTTGGGGGAGGTAGACTGTTTGAATCTAGTTTGGCACCGTGTGCGAGGAACTTTGAGGGGGCATTGGAGACTTTTGGGTTTGGACGGAATCCGTTTCATTCCAATGGTGCTAGTGAGGATAAAGAGTCGGAGTTACAATCTCAATCGCCGTTGAAGGAGCCTCATCCATATGTGTCGATATATTCTCCGGTTTGGGGTGATAGAGCTCGTACCGATAGGGCACGGTCTTATAGGAAGAAGGCCAAGTTGGCCGAGGCTGCGGTGGAGGAAGCAACGGGGGGTATGATTGTGAACAAAGATGCTTCCAATCAATCATTCGAGAGTGCAAATCAATCATCTTGGGGTTCTGACGATGGCTCTGTAGAATACAAGGACAATGGTGATTCGGTAAAGACCCCCACGGCAACCGACAAGGCGAACAATCAATTCTTGAGTCAGTTGAGGAGCTCATCGCCGGATATCGTTGCGGATGGGAATGACTTTTCTCGTGATCAATTCTCAATGTTTGCGCGTGCGGGTAGTCCTACCGTTGAGACTCCGTCTTCGTCAAAGAGTAATGCAGAGGCGGCCAATGACTTTTCCACAGATCAATTCTTAATGTTTGCTCGTGGTGATGATGCGGGGGGTACTTTCATTGGAAGTCCGATTATGGAGATGAAGAAGGGAGGGACCTTTAAAGGAGGGACATTTGTGACCAATGTCAAGCCAGTTTGTACGGCGGGTGATGGAGATTCAGATGGTGATTCTATTGCAGCGGCTGAAGAGCGCAAGGCGGTCGGTTTGAATGATAACATGGCAGCGGCGGCCGCGATGCTTTCCGGGAAAGAAGTTGATATTGATGCCGATGAAATTGCCGATGGTATCGGGACACCAATGTGTAATATGGCTGCAGGGGGAGGAGCCAGAGCAGCCAACAAATTCGGACGTGCATACTCGAATCTCGAATTGACGGGAGGTTGTGTACCTCGTTTTAGTTGTGATGATCCCTCTCTGCCGCATGAATCGGATTTGGGAGTTTTTGAGACAAAAGAAGACGAGAAGCGAACCACTGAGTACCGGCGAGAAAAGAACATTATTGAGGACATGACGGTACCGGGTATCATGCCCCTTGTTGTCTGTCCTTCACAATGCACTGATGCCGATGATAGTCAATCATGGAATTCACGTGCAGCAGCCAGTGAAGGTGGCAGCACTAGAAAGGGTAACAATACTGTTTTAATCAGCTTGGATGGGAATAGAAATAATACTTCAACCGATACGGGAACATCACCAGCCAATACCAGGTCACAAACATACGAAGCTTCTCGAGTGGGATGGTGGAATCTCCCAGATGGATTTGAAGAAATGTCATCTGCATCAGCGAAAAGCAGGCAATCTAAGAAGAGGAAGCAGAGCTCAGGTCCATTGGTGGACGTTTTTCCAGCAACAGATGACCCTATACCTTTAGATGTCATAACCAATCTCTGGCCTTCTCCTCAAGTTCTGAGGGATAACAACATAACCCCAGCTGAGCTTCATTCTGCAACTTCATTAGGTAAATATGCAGCTGGAGCTTTCCCCCTTTCTTTGAGGATTTTTTATCTGAACCATTTCCTTTCTTTGTTCAACAGCACGGTTTATGCCCCATTTGTCAGACCGCAGCCCAAATCTACGACACCTTCAAATTGATACAACCGCCGTTGGCTTCCCAAAGCTGGGAGGAGAGGTAGAGCCTATGTTTTGCAGATTGGCTATTTACCATTTTGAAATGAATCCAATTGGCTCTTCAAATGATACCGAGTTTGGTGATTCCGTTTCGAGTGCCATGTCTGCATCATCTGCGAACTCACACCCAAACAAGGATCGATGCGGCCCTGTTACAGAGGCATTGAACTTTGATGTTGTCCAAGACCCTGAAGTAATCAAAAAGTGTAAAAAGGCACTCTGGCCTTATGCAAGTGAAAGTGATCTCGAAAAGCTCCCTGGAGGAATCAGCTCTGAGAAAGTCAGTGATGATGTGATTCTAGAGGGATCATCTTGTGGTGTATTTCCATTGCCTTCACATCTCAACATATCGAATCTCTATGCGGTCCTCTTGGTTCACAAAGTTGTTTCAGACATCATGGATCAACATCACCCTTATTTTAAGCCAAGCCGACGTGACAAATCATCTGCTAGCAATCAAAAGGAAGACATCGACTTGGCCAAACTTCGAGAAAATGCTTCAAAGTCAGCTGACAGTTACGGTCAACTAATTACCCCCATTGCATTTGGTGTTTTACCTCTGATGCAAATTGTCGGAAACGAAGAGTCTCCCAAAGTCCCAGTAACTCGAGTAGTTCAAATACCTCTGTTTAAGTTTGAGCAAGGCCGAGGAACCGATGTCATCTTGGACCATATATTGGGGATGCTGCATCCAAGGTAATGTCTGGAAAGGTGCTCATTTAGTGCACATTTTCCTTGAATCACTCATGTTTGTCTTTTCTCTCTTGCAGAGCCGTGCCACCTGTGGGAAAGATCGCATCTCTGACGAGGGGACATGGTGAGATAATATATTGCAATTCGCAAACAATGCCATGAATCAAGATTATAAACTAACTATTGTCATGCAGCATTCCTTGTTATGAGGTATTATGGGTTTCTTGGATTACACAGCATCTTATCAAAGATGAAGATTGCACATAAACGACTTGTGGACTCCTCCAGAGAGCTTCAGGTAAAGCGGCAAGGCGATGCAAAATACAAGTCATTAGATAGACGTCCAGATATTGATGACCCTTACATTGTTCCGCCGTGGCGGCAACAGTATGTTGTTGAACCTGCACCATTTGGGGGACGCATTATTAGTAATAAGCTTCAAGCCTCCGATGGAACACCTTCTGGGTCAGATAGTGAAAACTCAGCAGGTGAGGGGTATGCCCAAGAGCTAAGTTCCCTCCCACTGGAGAAATCTGGTGTGGAGTTCAGATCATCTTCACGAAGGAGCGGCAGATCTACAGGCTCCAATAAATTTGATTCCAATATCCTGCATACTTCCTTTCAAAACGAGCTGATTTGTCATCCAAGGGTCTTGAAACGATGTTCTAAGAAAAATGTTGTGATCAAAGTTGAGCTAAGGGAACTTCAATGGAATGACAGTCTCAAAGTTTACGCAGCCATTCCAATGAAACCATCAATCCACAATCCCCGTAGAGGACCATGGCTTGTCGATGAGGCGTTCACTTCATGTGCACTAAAATCGTCCAACCCCCAATTTCTTGATGAGTTTAAGATCAAGTTGCCTTTGATCCTGGGAGATTCTGCAGGCACAGTAGGATTGTTTTTCTCTGTATACAAGGTAAACATTCAAAAGAAGCGCCAGCGATTGATTCAGGCAATCTCCAGGCAAAGCAGTCAGTATGGTACTGATATGGACAGTGCACTTGAGCAGATTGGATGTGGTGTGCTACCACTAAGCTCTGATGACAGCCCTTCATGCCTGATATCGAATGGCGATCACAATGTACAAATCAACTATCGCGTTTTAGACCTCTCTGACTCAACAGACCGCATTAGACTCATGTTACCAACTAAAAAACAACATCGATCAAAAAATTCAACCAGTAGTCTTGGTAGCAGTGTTGTGAGACACCTCAAGTCATTGAGCTGGACAAATGAGGATGTTGTGCGATCCTTCTCAATTGATACTCTCAGCACAGATGAAGAGGAATCTCTCAATGCTAAACAGGAATTAGTTTTTGAAAGCCTCAGCTATCCTGCTGGTACCGTATTTCTTGAACGAATGGATTCGCTCAATAACCAGGAACTACCTGAATCATCTGACCATCGCAGCGTAAAATCAGATACAGGTTTAATTTCCGGTCATAAAAGTATCAAGTCTGACATTGAGTTTAATCAAGTAAAAGTAATCTCAGATGAAACAAACATGGGCATGCGTCAATCATTGAGTTCCGGTGATCTGCAGCAACTTGGTTCCAATAGTCCAGAATCGTCCAAAGTGTCAATCCCGGAACCTCCAATTAAAGAAGACCTAGTTCTGAAGGTAATATCTTTACGGTGGCCTCCCCTGTAATTTACATTGACGACTTTTGTTCTCATTTGATTTGTGTTTTCATAAATCCACTAGGTCAATATCATTGCATTTTCAGCCGTCCATCCACAGAATAAAATACTTTCTGACCTGTTTATGATGAAACCAGACCGACCAAGATGTGTTACAACTGAAGATTTTTCAGGTCTCTCTCCTTGGGGAAAGCATCGCAGGTGAGTGCATTATTTCTTATGTTGTACTGAAGTATTATCAATACTCTTTTATTTCTTAAATTAATGTCATCTGCACAGTGAAATCCTTTACCGATTGAAGCCTGAGAGAATCCCCCCATTTAACTTTGTAGGTGGGGCATTGGCAGAAACCGAGAGAGTAAGTGTGAAGTTCTGTTCTGTTCAATGTTCTTGGTCAAAGTCCCTCAATACTATTTTGCCCTCCCCCAGAAATTACTTGAGCCAGTTGTCAGTCTTTCCAAGACGTCTAAATGTCCAGCCTATGACGTTATTCCCCACCTTCTCAGAGTCATTTCTCAGTTACTGCGAACCATGACATCTGGTATTGGTGAACCGTCAATTTTATGGGCAAGTCCAGATTCATTGATACCACTCCGTTTAAATGCCTTTGCTAGTCTACTGCACGTTGTCAGCTCAGCCTCCCATTACATGGCCAAGACGGGGCTGAGATTGCTTGATGGCGACACAAAGTGGAATATCTCAGGTATTTGATCCTTTTCTCTCTCTTGACTGCTTTATTCAACTATGCCTCAAAATTGATGACTAATGTGAATTCCTCCGTTCAACACTCATCAGCTCTCAGTAAAACTCTTGCTCTCCTCTATGATGAATTTGAAATGTTTGGAGGTCCTTTGGAAGATATTGTGCAAAAAGCTGGTGCTACTCCTACGAAAAAGTCTCCGCCAAGAGATTCAAAAGGATCGCCAAAGCTTCTCAATAAAAAGCCTCCAAAGTTGTCTAGATCAAAAACTACAAACCAAATAGGGAGTAATCCAAAGCCCCGAATCATTGAGCGGTTTTCTTCAGAAGAGCTCAACCCTTTGTCATTTGATCTTGATGCTATGCTTAAGTCATCCACACCTCACACTTCTGTTGAAGTAGACGAAGCCCCCGCCCCTACATCTTCTAGAGATATTGGGATTAAAGTTGATAGTCGTAATGACTTCATGTCCGCCATGAGAGAGGCAGCTGCTAACGAGGCAGACAACAGTGAATCAGGAGGGAATGACCGACTTTCTAGTCACTTGATAAGCTCAATTAGTGCCATGTCCAGTGGTACTACATCATCAAACAGAAGACGTTTCTTTACACTGCCTGCAATGGCAACCATCGAAGAAAGTGACACGGAGGAAAACCGTGTAGGGGGACTAGATTCTAACCTCTCACCCAATAGCCAAAATCCTCCAGAGAAAAAAGTCGCATCAGATGCCCATCTCGACACGGAACTTATTGTCCACGGAGACAGAGCAAAGCCAAAACAGTTCCGGGTACCTCAAGTTGATAAAGTTGGTCATGTTGGCAGCACTGATGGGATCTCTTCATTTCTTGATAGCCTGTCTTTGCCACCAGCACCAGCACCACCACCACAGCCCAAAACAAACGAGAAAGAAACTACCGACTCTGCATTATCAACAAGTCAAACTGCTCTCGATGATGATGTGATAGAAAATGCTGGAACTGCGTTCCTTGATCAGATCAGTGATACTATTGAAGGTATGGGAATGCTAAGGTGAGTCCACGTCTCTTTTTTTGTTGTTTCATACGCAATTGCAGCTCCTTACCATGTACTGTTTCTTGTATATTTGAAGCACTGTGAAACCGAAAGGTGGTGAAGAGCGTAGGGTTGGTGCTGCACATCATCGGAAAACAAGGAGTAGATGTTCCATAGACTGGACTTTGCCACCAACAGATATGCTTTTAGAGAAAGATCAGCAAATTGAGCAACTAAATAGAACAAAAGCAACCATTGCTACCTCCAATCCAGTTGTTGGATTTAGTCCTATTCTGACATCCTTCACTGATGATGCTAGTTCAGGAGATGACTATGAGACTGATGATGGAAGTGCAATATCAAAACAAGAGGATTCAAGTGATTCTCAAAAGGTTCATCCACTGAAAAAGACACCGAAGGATAGAAAGAATAAGGCTGGAAGCATGGGTACGGAGCCTTGTGTTTTACCTGATTTTGCTGATCGCATGAGTGGCATGAAAGATGATGGGAAGCCTCTGCGTTGGTGGCCTTACGTGTATGAGGTTATAATTTATCAGTGGCTGACATTGCTGATTGAACAAACAAAGAAAGGCGACAGTGCTAACAAGACTTATCTTGCCTCTGACTACTCCAAGTCCACTTTATCACCAATTGTCACAAAATATCTCTCTCACGCCGCAAAGGCTGCAAGAGGGGCCACCATAAGATGTGCTCCCTACCTCCTTGAAATCATCAAGCAAAGCCTGAGCTGGAGGATTGACGTTGTGTTCAGAAACAGGAAAGCAAAGAAGAAAACCACTGCTGAAAATGAAAGCGAGAAGACTGTTCCACAACCAGTCAAGCTGGATGGGAACATCATGGCTGCACTGGAAAAACTGATAACTTTGCTCACAGATGCTAGTATTGACAGCAGGAATTTTGATAGCTTTGAGTTTCGCAAAATCAGTATCGATGTTAATGATGCTGTAGTCATCTTCATCCGAGATTTGTTTGCCATGTTGGATGTGCAGAGTGTGCATAGGCTTGTCATGGTTTATTTTTCTAGATTTGTGACCAAGGAGGGTAAGCATTGGCATGATCGTGATTCGAAGACAACAGGCCTTAGATGTTCTTGGGAGACCACTAAGTTGCGGCTCAATGCAATCACACTATTTATCCGATTCTCTGATTTTATGAAAGTATCCGTGCCATTGATGGAAATTGAAAACTGGGAAACACGAACAAATGGAAAATCCATCGGATCAACCCGCCGATTTTACACAAATGTTCTTGAGAAGATCACACGTTTAGGAATTAGTGAATTAACATCCTCTGAAGGTCCCATAAGCAAGGTGCCTGTCGCAATACCACCACTAAGACCCCATTGGCTGGCAGAACTCTGTACGGATATCTGCCTTGGTGCAACGGGTCATGCAGAGGAAAGCATCCAACAAAGGGCATCATCACTATTGTTTGAACTGTTTTGGACCATTAGTCAAGAAGGGAGAGCCAGAGGCAACATTTCTATTGTCGCGAGTGTCTTTGTTCCATTCATTCCAAAAGTTTTGGCTCATGTAGAATACTTTTCCACCCTCGCTGGAAAGTCACAGCTGCGAAAGGATATCATCCCATGTGTTCTCTTTGTATTGCAAAGTGCACCTGTTGGTATCATGAGGGCTTTGTGGAGAAAACTGGCAAAGCAAGCAGAAGGGAAGGCACAACAAAATGACAGTGCAAGCAAATATGGTGGAATCATTGGTACTCAGTTTGAGGCTGAATCTATGTTCACTGACAATTCTCTTGGTGACAATGACGGCATGGATGAAGATACACCACCAGATGTTTATGATATGTTTGGGTTATTGAATTTATCGTTATCAACAATTGAGTATGATGGGTGTGATGTCCAATCGGAAGAGAATCCCGTCTGGAGAAAAGAATTTCTTTTGTCTGCTGATAGCAATCGCGAGCAGCTCGTAACAGCAATGGATCCAAGAATGTTTTCTCTCAAGAACGGCTCAGGGAATGGATGTTCGGTCGAAGATAATGCAGAAAATGTCACCACACACAATACAAGACGTTGGCATGCTCATGACTGTGCCATGATAATAATACACAGTTGCAGGCAAATTGTTCGCGAAACTCTTGGTATGCTGAAACCATCCACAAGAAACGAAGCAGATTTTAGCGAAAGCGATCCCAACTCTCTTGACTTTCAACACGGCTCATTGTCATATGATGAACTTCTCTTACTATCAAAAACAAATTCTAATTCCATCGACAACGTTGATTCAATACATGTGCTTGGTGCTTTGGATGGAGACAAACGCAATGCAAGGAAGGCGCGTAGACTAAAAATGGAAACACTTGCTTTTGGAGTGTCAGACACTGTCATCTTTGTAAGGGCTGCTACATCAGTATATTTACATGCACTGACGATGAGACAGAGTGATGTCGTAGTTGTCAAGACTTTTACTGCTGCTGTAGAAATAGTCAAAATATTTGGGATCAAAGTCTTCCTCAATGCCGTAGGCGAAACACTACAGCATTGGATTCGTGTAACTCTTGAACACTGTGGAGCTAGGAGATCAGAAGTTCGTGTTGATGCCTCTGAATTCCTCAACCTTCTCTTGAGACTGACATGGGACAGCTACGGGAGTTTTTTCCGCATCAGGCTTCCTTTGTTGGCTGTTCAGACGGAGGTCATGGAACGTCTTGTGGCGAAAGCAACAACCAAATACGAGAAAGAACAAAGGGCCCTTAGACTGCAACCTGTTAAGTTCACTACTGACAGTGCCGAGGCGGCTCTCACACCGTTATGGAGGACGATTGACCGTATTCATTTCCAATCTGCCAGTCTCAACCTTTCCTTCAAAAGTGCACTAGCTCGACTTGCTATCATGATGAAAAAAATATTCAAGGCTTACCTTGCAGTCCATGCACTAAATGCATTAAACCAAACGGGAGAAAGCTCTGATGCTGTTAAATCTGAATCAAATCCGTTCATTCAACGGATGCGTGTTTCTGTACATCGAATAGTTTCAAATGCTGCAGGATACTCCAGACAACTTGTTGGAAATCAAGCAGTTACACATCTTGATCTTACCTCTATTCAGTCTGAGACAGTTGAAGACTCTCTCTTTAATGCAGCTGATGTTTTTTCATCTTCAGAGCTGCCATCCCACCGGTTTGCTTTCCTGGAGAAATTGGCTGAGTTTCATAGGTGAGAATCTCATTGTAGACTTGAATGAGAAGCATTGCATGATTTGGTTTACACAAAACCATCCAATCATGAAAAATTCTTTTAATCTAACTCTCAATTGTCAAATCTTATTAGGATGAGAAGTAGGTTTGCAGAAGAGGCAACATGCAGGCTCCACATTTATCAGACATACCGAGAGGCTTCTAAACAACATGCTCACATTTGGTCAAGTTCTCCATTTTTACCTTGGGCAAGTAATCAATTAGAGCAATCTGGAATAGATGACCCTACGGGGGAAGGAGTGAATGATATTGACTTCGAAAATTTAAGTGTCACCTCAGGTAAATACCTTGAGTGTAATCCCTCATTTCGAAAAATCTTTTATAGAGCTGCAGACAGTGTCATGGTCCGCACGGGTGACTGGGGTGGGTTTGGAGGAAAATTCCTCTTCTATGGCGTGACATTAAAAAGCGAGTTTAATTCAACAACTCCTTGGTTTACATTGAGGCAGATGGAGGATACAATGGCAGACGAAGCGGAGCTTGCTGGTGATCTTTTTCTCAAGGCAGGCATAGTCGAATCAAGCCGTCATGCGTGGAACGTTGCGACATGTATTTATTCTGAAACCTTTAACTATGCTCGTCTTGCGCGTGCATATGGGAAGCTGGCTTTGGTGGTCACATCAAAAATACCTGTTGTGGATACAAGTAATCAATTTGACATGTCATCACAGATTGGCAGGTTCTACAAGGTTTATTTCCATGGTGGGGCTCCGGATGATCTTCTTCACGCCCAAGGAACCGAAGGTTTTGTTTATATAGTCCCCAGCAGTTTCAGCATAAAAGATTTTGCATCCCGTCTTGAATCATCAATACGATCAATACTCCCTGCAAAGTTAGCTATAGATATTCTGTTGGATGACGGAAGCCCAGTAGTCCCTAAGAACACTGGTGGTAAAAGATCAGCTCTTAGTGGGGCTACTGGCGAACCTATAAAAATCAAAATAACTCCACTCAGACCTCTGTTCAAAGTGGAAGATGCAGAAAAATGTTTCAGAGGGACCCCGGAATGGTTTCAAATGAAGACTGATGAATATGATAACATGATGGAAGCTGACACAACTGGAGGGATACTAATGCATCAAAGACAAATATCTTCATCATCTGCGGCTGGAAACACTTTAAGCAGTTCAGGGTCAATGTCCATGTCTGTTCGAAGGACAAGCCTCTTATCATCTAATTTCAGTACTAAAAGACACCAGCAAAGCTTTTCAAATGATGGTGACAGAGATGGAACAATTACTGATACAATTGGTGTGGATAGATTCTACTTCACTCAGCCTGCCAAAAGAGATCCTGTCCGAGGCTTTCGTGATTGGCTAAAAGTTCCCACAGGAAGCTTTGCTGAAAGAAGTTTGCGTGTTACAGAACTGCAAGTCGAAGGAAATTTTCCTGCTTGTGTCACACGGCAAAAAATCATCCACCGTGCCATTTTCACTCAGAGTCCTCTAGAGGCCGGAGTAGAGGCTGTGTCAACGTGGTGCTCTTTGCTTTTCCGAACTATCATGGCAACAAATGGACTGCGAGTTCTAAGCAATGCTGGTAAGTTTGAAGACTAATTTGCATAATTATTGGTCAGTTCCTAATCATGCATGAACACAATTCTCATATCATAGGGAGGCATGAAGAAGGGCTAAACATAATCTGTGTTGCAAAAGTTCTCGCTGACTGTATTCATTCTAGCGGCGTCAAACAAATTGGGCTATCTTTTTTGTCTGTAAACCCACAAACTGAACAGACGAATAATGATTCTGGATACTACAGCTCTTATGAGCGACTAAGCGAAGAAGAGATTGAAAAAGTTCAGACAAAACTTGCACGCATCATTGTTACTTTTCTTGAGTTACTGCACTTGCTCATTGCGCGGAATAGACATGTCATACTGGCCGCAGTGCAAGCCCGAAAACGCAGAAATGCAGACAATGTCTCTACAACATCGGGATCGTATGAACAAGGATTTGGTACAGGCTCTCGTGCAGGTTGTCATACCAGTCCTCTGAAATATGAAGAAGGCCAAGACAGTGACAGTATGTCCATCACTCAACTTAAACTCGGTGGTGACATGCTAGGAAAGTCAATTACCACATCGAAAACTCCCAGTCACAAAGCATCTGGTAGTGATCGCACAGATGCAGCTATTGGTATTCAGAGTGAACTACAGAGAGGGTTTATAAGCTTGGTGAGAGCTCTGTCACCAAACCTATTAGACACAATCAATACTGAAGTGCCGAGATGGATGAGGCAGTGCTGTCAAGAGAATTATTTTTCTTCTGGATTGTATCGACAGGCTGACATACGTGAGTTATTTTGTCAATGTAATTCAAAACATTTAATAGCTCTTCCTAACACCTTCGTGCTTATCATAGCAATTGGTGATGAGCTTTTCTTTAACACAGACAATGATGAACGAGGAATGAAAGATGACTCATCTGTTCCTGTTTCTATCAACCGGGGCAGCGGTCATGTCTACCAAAGAAGTGGTTCATCTCCAGGAAATAGTCTTTGCGACACAGAGATTTCAGATGGAAAAAGATCAGAGACTCGGTCACGGTATACGAGAGAAATAACTTTGGGATCTTCATACTCATCATCATTTGGGTATGAAAATAGAGGTCGGATTTAATTATCTATTGACTACTATTATTTAGCAATTAATTAGGAACAATTTAAGTTGATATGTAGCAGACCATAAAAAATTACAGTGTATTTGAGTATAGAAATAAAGATTTCTGAGTATCGAGATTTTTAAATCTCAGTTGTCTTTATCTTTGCTGTCCTCAACTTTCAGGAGGCGGAGGCGGATCAGTTCCAAGACACCTCTTTTTCACTTTTGGCACTCATAGGTACACATCACCAATTCATCATCAGCATCCTTTAGCCCTACCTTCTCATGTTGAAAAATATTATCATTTTATCACTTTTTGCATTCAT
>JALLAY010000475.1:0-15123 GCA_036939635.1 Cyclotella baltica | reverse complement strand
CAGTCAAGAGCTAAATAGCCGCCATATCCCCTTAATCGAAACCAACTACATAAAACATGAATAAAAAGGTAGATAGAAAAAACTAATTAATTTCGAAAAAATCAAACTAAAAGGCTATTCGGACACCACGTTCCGTGTATGGTCGTAATTACTTCATGAGGTCATAATGACTGAGTGCAACAGTGGTTTCTGACAATAAGTAAAATGTTATCATACTCTGTTGGGCCTGTCAGATTATTACCTGAGCATGAAACGTGTGAGGGAAATTTACATGAGCGAGTACCGTTCGGTACCGTTTACGATCAGAACAACGCCCTCACACAAGAGACGAGGGATGAGCCCGCACCTTTCCCTCGCTCTTGCACTTTGCATCAATGCTCATGCTCGGCATGATGGAGAAGCGATGAAACCAAGGTATTAAATCGATCGTCTTTTAACAGTATTGATTGTCATCTTTGCTACACAAGTAGAAATACAGCAGTCTTCACTCTAGCAGTCTTCGACGGTACGGTGGAATTGGAATTCTTATTGATGCTGATGCTGTATCTGCAATGTTGTAGCAATTTGAATTGAATCGAGAATCTGGATTTGATCATTTGCAACACACGAACCAGATCACACCTTGTTTAACCACATCTTTTCCGTACTATCGCAGGTTTAACCATACTCACACTCGATCAACAGTCAACATCTAACTTAGATAACTCAATCATCGTCAACCATGAAACTATCAATTCCTCAAACCACATTCGTCACCCTCCTTTCCCACGGCACCCTCCTCTCCACCTCTCAAAGCTTCCATCTAGCCCAGGCCGCCACCTCCGTCCTCAAGAATTCTTTCGCCGAATCCGAAAAGGTCCGCGAAGAAGACGAACAACGCAAGATCGCGCTCGAAGAGAAGTTTTCACGCCTTCGTGAAAAACTTCGTGTCAAGGCTGATTTGAGGAAGAAGCTCAGTAGTCGTGGGGGATACCTCGTTGCTACGGGTAGGGAGTGTAGTGGCGAAGTTGCCGAGGATCAGGGGTACGGATACACCATTACCGACGTGGGGATTTTATCTTGCAGGGACTCTGAAGAGTATTGCGTGAGCGATCCGTCGTCCAAACTTGGAGGTGTTTGTGCACGTGTTGAGGGGGATGAAACTATGGTGGCGGAGGAGGAGAGTGGGGCTATCACGATGCATCAGCATCAGCTCAAGCCTTTAACTCGTGGTGACAAGTTGAAAGCTAAGGTTCGTTTCGAAGAAATCAAGGGGGGGAAGGGATCTGCTGCTGCTGCATTCACTCATGCGGAGGAGTGTACTCCTACGAACGCCGTGTTTGATCTGGATCAGGATTCGATTGATGTAGGACTTCCTGCAGGAGGATGTGAGGAAATTGGGCAGATTTGTATTTCAGATACATCCTCTTCTCTTGGTGGCAAGTGTGTCGACGTTAATACTGAGGTAACCTCTTCACATGCATCTGTTATGGCGTTGGGTGAACAGATGACGGCGTGTTATTATGTCAATGGAACAGCGGGAGAAAAGTGCTCTGGCTCTCAAGCCTGTAGCGGCTTGGACCCATCGTTTATCAATGCAAATATCGGGTGTGGATCCTGCAACGGATTTGGGGCATGTGCAGACATGACGAGTGAGTTGTTCAAGTGCAGGATTTTACATCTTTCAAGAATCTACTTTGCCACCTTCTTTCTTATGATATTCCCACTGCTGTTATTGTATTTAGCAACCTCTTCTGTTGGTGAGGAGTCATGTAACGCGGGAAATGCATGTCGCGGAAGTGCAGGTGAGATCTGAATTTATAGGCTTGAACATTCAACTTTTAATTCACGTTACCTATTTTTCAACATTGTATTCTTTAATGTTTAGTCAATCCAAGTTCATCGATTTCGATAGCTGCTAGGTCGTGCAACGAATACTATGCTTGTGCCTACAATCTAGGTGAGTCTTTCTTTGCCATTTAACAGAAATAGACATGTTTGTCACATATTCTTAATTCTCTAAACAACATTATTCTTCTTGACACACCTCCTACTCCACACTAAAGGTACATCGTCTGTTGGCTATGATGCATGCAACGGAGTTTATGCGTGTCTTGGGCTTGGTGGTGCGTGAAAGTGTTCAGACCCTAGTTAGTCAAGACTCAGATATCATCTTACTAAACTTGGCTTCTTCTCTCACCTTCTCTAGGAACGTCCATGATAAGCGAGAACAGTTGTAATAAAGGTGAGCTTCGATCTATGTTTCATGTGGCTCCACAACTACACTTACTAAACCATTACTCAAACCGCCACTCTCTTTCCCTCCCACTTTAGATGGGGCCTGCAATTATCTTTCTGGTACGTCATTTATCATTCTATTTGTTTGGGATGATGCAGCATTTCCATTACTTACTAATAATGCCCTCATCTCCTCTCATCACCTTAGGCAATACGACAATCGGACCTCAGGCAAGTCGTCATCTGAATTCGAACATTCAGAATGTAGTACTAGAACTTACATATCTCACTGCTTATTACACAGAGTTGTAATGATTGTTACAGCTGCGAGTTTACCTCAGGCAAGTTGTCATCCGAATCTGAACATTCAGGAATGTAGTACTAGACCTTACATATCCTACTGCTCATTTTTATATTGAACTTAACAGATACCACAGTCATAGGGTCGCAGAGCTGTGGAGGACTCAAGAGTTGCTCGCAAACTAGTGGTGAGCTTGTTGTTTGCGCAGCATGTAGCTTCGCGCACTTATGCACGAATCTCACCCTTTCCCAAATTACCATGGCATTATTAGGCACAACCAACATAGCCGATAGCAGTTGTGGTGCATCGTACTCATGTCGCTCAACGTCTGGTAAGTTCCAAGGAGATTTTATGCGACGAACATCCTGCCTTGGCTCAAACTTTTATGATAACTTTTGAACTGTCAGGGCATACTACAATTGGGAGCACCAGCTGCGGCAAGATACACGCTTGCGAAGGAGTCTCAGGTGAGTTGAGCTCAACAAAGTCTCGACCTGCTTATGACTCTACGGATACTAAGACAATTATGCTATTTGATTCAAAGGTTACACCTGGTTTGACGACTGGACCTGCAATGGGGACGGGAGCTGCGCTGGGGTTAGTGGAAATACCACAGTTGGATTTGGGTCGTGTCATGAGAAGTATTCGTGTAAAAATGTCTCGAATTATGTATCTATTGGAACAGGAGCTTGCTTGGGGGTGTATTCTTGTTCGAATGCGATAGGTAAGTCTTGCAAATCAACATCCTAGTCAAGCCTGCGAGCCCTTGAGAATGCTAACTTAATGTTTCTTGCTCTCATGGTTTTAGGAAATATTTCAATCAATGATGAGAGTTGTGAAGGCTATGCATCATGTAAGGATATAAAAGGGAACATCGTCATCGAATCAAGTGCGTGTGTCGGAGATTCAGCTTGCCATACTATCAATGATTATGTCAGAGTAGGGGTATCAAGTTGTGTCGGGAACTATGCCTGCTCTGTGTTCAATTCTGGACAGTTGGTGTGTATCTATAATAACTTCATTTCTTTAATTTCCCTGTATCTTTGTTCATTTTTAATCCTTTCACATCAGCAATGCAGCTGAAGCATGTCAGAACAATGGGGCGTTGATAGGAGACTGCTTGTGGTGAGTATTTAATGTCATGGTGCTATTTTTCATCTTGTTTCCGACACTTATTTATTGTTTTTAGCCTTAACAAGGGTGATTGCATAAATAATGTGATTCGTAAGTACCAAACCAAATGTATGTAGTATTTAGTGTGTAAATGCTTAACCTTTTCTCTATTTAAATTATAGCAATGGACAGTGATGGCTGTGCCCCTTCTTCATCGCCTGCTCCATCATCATCAAAGGAACCATCTAGCAACCCTACGACAACTCAGATTCCAAGTATACACACCAAGATTTCCAGAGCAAGCTTGACGGATTCCATCATTCAGCAAGATCTTTAACAAGCTTAAATTGCATGTTTTGAACTTAATCCCATAGGCGAATGCATATGTCAATTGAAGCTGCCACAGCAAATTAATTTCTGAGGTTGGCTTGGATGTGGTTTGTTGAGGAGCGTGCCGAATCTTGAGGGGCACGGCATTGGTACTCATTGATGCTAGCCCCTCTTGCATCAAGGAGTCAATTCCATCACACTGATTGAAATGGAACGGCCAATGCAGATGGAGTGGCATTGAAACCTGGCTGATTCCAGTGCGCTAAGATTTCACATGGCGAGTTTGAAATTCTCATTGAATTGTTGTTGGAGGAGTGTTGGTACGAAGAAAACAAACATAGATTCTTGATAGTACTGCCCTACCAGTGCTAAAGACTATTCCACCACATGTGTCATGGTGAAATGGCGAGCCCGTCATCATGACGGTTGTGTTGATTGAGGCTGCTCGGCCTGGACTCAATCAATTAAAGTACTAGCATTTTTGAATCCAATGATGAGACGGTTCGGAGCATAATCTAATTACTTGACGTGAGTGCAGTTGATGTCCTGACGTCAAAGGAAGTCTCCGCCTACTGTCAATACCAAGAAAGGTTCAGAGCAAAGTTGAATTACTCAACATGATGAATTGGGGAATTTTGATCTCCACTCTCTAACTCTATTTTCAGAATTTGAATGCAGATCTCGAAGCAAGCTTCACAAGACCCTGGAGGCATCGACGCTTCTGTAGAAGGGCTAAATTATTGCGCTTGAGCGCTGCGACTCATAACCAGGTGAGGTAGACCACCTTTGGGGTGCTTGGGTAACCGGCAATCTCGGGACCAATANTAGAAAGCATGTCCTGCAATGGAACCACATCCTGTAGCCATTCTCAGGGTAATATCAACATTTCTTCAGGCTCTTGTTCTGATCTGGAGGTATACATCATGATTTGTTAGTGTCTTTCTATCATTATACATTCCTTAATAACGGCTTTGTATTTCCCCAGGCCTGTGAATATCAAAGGGACAACTCAACAGTCATGGAAAATTCATGCAATGGCGCACAGGTAAGTGACTATCTTTTGTTTCTAGAATTATTTGACAAAACAGTACAACTGATTGATTTTTCAATCCACAGGCATGCTTGGTATGATGAAAGGGCAGTATTCCTTAATTCATATGATTCATTTGTCTCACATTTTCATACATTGATCTTCCATATACCATAGGGAGTGCTTGGAAATACTTTGGTTCATTCGAACAGGTTGAGTAGAACAAGTTATATCTATACTTTTTGATCCTTTTGTACGGGCACACGTTGATGTTTTTTTTTGTTCTCTTCCAATCAGTTGCAATTATATCGATGCATGCAAAGGTGAGACAATTCTATGAATTTTCTGGATTCAGTTCCTGTTCAACTCCCCCCTAATGAAAATTACCTTTTAAGCCGACAAAACCCTCTCAAACCGAGGTGATGTAGAAATTTGGGAAAACTCATGTAATTCTAAGAGTGAGTCAAGTGCAATAAAAATTTCGTGCCAATACTCACACCACTCATCAGCACATTATTTTGATGCTGAATTATCAAGAATCATGCAGTGGTACGTCAGAAAATGAAAATATGATTATCAAATCATTTCCATTTGATTTGACACAATGTCCCACTCTGTTGTTCCAAAAGATGCTTATACCATTAGTGGCTTTACGGTGCAATCTTCGAGCTGCAACTCGCCTGAGGTTTGTATTTCTATAAATAAATAATTTCATATGCAATTACCCTCCTCAACTTACACTGCGTCTCGATTCCTGTAATTTGAACATTCAAGGCTTGTATGCGGGTTCACGCGAATTATGCCGAAATTAACACCAATAGTTGTAATGGTTTCCAGGTGAGACCTAACCCCAACCCTTCTCTTGCTTACTTTTTCGCCTCTCAAACTTCTTCGTTCACCTACCCTTCTAGGCATGCAAGGTGAAATTAGATTTAATTACCCTCGTTTGGGTTGACACTAGGAACAAATTCTTACTTTCTCTGCTCTCTATCAAAGGACTTCTACGAAGGAAATTTGACTGTATATGAGAATAGCTGCAATGGCATAGAAGGTGTGTGGTATATTAGATTCCACCTGTATCGACTTTATTGAATATAATAATTTTCTTCCTGTTCTAAACCCCATTTGCAACAAAAGCCTGTGGAGATAGTAATGGGGAGATAATGGTTTGTAACTTGTCAGCCCGATGTTTCAATGTAACAAATATATTCACTCACAAATTTCAATTTCAGGTTTTACCCCATTCATGCAACTCTCAGGAAGGTGAGAATTTTCAAATAGATTAGGGAATTTCAATAATATGACGATATATTTACTGAGACCTCATGATTGGATATTATTTTTTGCGTACAGCATGTAAAAATGTTAATGACTACGCCATTATCCAAAGGTACCAAACATTGTCAGGCTTTTGTTCTTGGCGTCACTTCATTGTACTCACAAATTTTTTGTCTGGTATCTTATCAATGTTGCGTTACAGTCACAGCTGCAATGGATTTCAGGTAAGAGTTCAGTGCGAAATATTATTAGTTTTATGCTGTATCTCATTGCAATATCATTCTTTGTCAATTTTCTTATTCAGGCGTGCAAGGTTTGTTGAATAAAGTATCATTTTTGTATTTATTATTACTTCACTTTCTTTTCTCAGTTAAAATTTATTCGGCAACATCAAGGACTTTTATTATGGAAAACTGACAGTAGGTATGTTGCACTCAAGGCATCTCAAAGATGGTCTTTCACACTCTATCTCACCAAAAGCACCATATATTTACTTTCACCTCAGGATACAGCTCGTGCAATGAATTCGAAGGTGAGTGACTCAAACTTTGCTTTTGTCATGATGTTGATATATTTGTGTCTTGAACTTACTCATAGGTCATGTCTCATCATGGTGTTTTGTATGTCTTAAACATAGCTTGTGAAGAATGCCAGGGTGAGGTGCACATTAGCTCTAATGGTAAGTGGCTCAAGAATTCGACAGTGCACTGCTCCTTCAATGTCTTCCTGAATTAACATGCAAACTGCAATCTGCCTTTCAAAGCATGTAACAATGCCAAGGTATGCAATTATGGCTGTTTACTTTACTTGGTTAGTTGCACTCCTAATTCAGCCCTACTTCTTTCATCAGGCTTGCAAGGTAACATCAAATACTCTTTGTGAGGTACAATGTACAATAACATTATATGTTCTCAACCCTGTTCACTCTGGGGCCAATACTTACTTAGGCTATGGAGAATGACATTCAAATTTCAAACCACTCATGCAATGGATTGGAGAGTTGTTATGTAAGTGAAGTATTAAATTCTCATACATGCTGTGCCATTGCTTACAAAATAACAATTACTTGTCACTGCACATAGAAAATTGATGGAATTTTTTCAGTAAGTGATCCCAATCTCTGTTTGGGCTTCATTAATTATGCCTCTTTCTAATATCAGCTGGTCCTAGGTTTCAAGTTACTCATGCACCGCAGAAGAAGGTATGAAGTTGCTACAACTCATTTGCTATCCATCAATTCTCAAGAAACTCAGGCTTGATTTTGTTTCTACACGAAGCTTGTAAAAGAATTGACGAATATGCTTCAATTCAAAGGTAAAAAATCACAAACATTTCATGCTGGTGCGTTCAAAAATCACCGTTATACTCACGCAGATCCTCATTCTCATACATACAGTCATAGCTGCAATGGCTTTCAAGTAAGATGTTTGAGGAAGAAATGATTGTGTGGCATTGTTGGTTTTCGTTTTCTCATAATTCTTGCCGTCCTTACCTGTTCAGGCCTGCAAGGTGTGTTGGTTCGCAGCTGCATGATATAAATTACCTGAGTTGACCACCACTGTTGCTCAATCACTTTTTCTACAACAATATGAAGGACTTCTACAGTGGAAAACTAATAGTAGGTATGTGGTGCAGGTGTGCATCGAGATGTTTCGAACTTTATGTCTCACAAACTGTGTTTTCTAGGGCATCGCTCATGCAATGGATACGAGGCGTGCGAAGAAGGCGAAGGCGAGGTGTTTATTGGTTCTTATGGTGTGTGATCAAGAAACCAAGTGTGACAAAATATTTTCGTTCTGTATGATTTATTCATGGATTGGCGCTCTCTTGTTTTCACTAATTAGCATGTAGCAATTCTGAGGTATGTCAGAAGTCTAGTTATGAATGATGAAACAACTGTGTTCAACAGCACTCCTTACGAATTGCCCCTTTCTCCTTTTTCAGGCCTGCAAGGTACAATGCAATCATCTTTCTGTACTAGTTCTTACATCATGAGTGTTGCATCATTCTAACTCTTTGTCAATGTTTAGACAATGTCCTCTTACATCAGTATTGGAAACAATTCATGTAGTAAGTAATTAGCTTTCATATCTGCTCTATCCATACGGCACGTCTCATTATAATTCTTTCTGCCCTTTAAAGATGGTATACAAAGTTGCAAAGTAAGTAGTTGTGAGGCATTTTTGATTCAACACAAATATAAAAACAGATACTGAAATGGTCAAACATCTGACAAATAAATGATTTTCATGACACTAAATAAAGGGTTTTGATGGAAATCTAACAGTAAGTGAAGTTTTATGTTTACTTCAAACTTTTGTTCTATGCCGTTCCATTTGACTTATTACTGGCTTTCTTCTAAATTTAGGTGGGCTTTTCATCATGCAACGGATTTGAAAGTTGCGGTAAGTGCATTGCTTGATTGTTTGACACAATGGAAATGAGCTACCTTGGATGTTAATTGTTTGTGAAATTGAGGGAAATATCTGGTGGACTTACACATTTTCTCTTTCTCTCCATGCCTTTATTAGAGGAATGCGACGACGAACTCATCATTGGCTCATATTCATGTAATGGCAGAGAGGTAAAACATTTGCTAGAGTTTGTTATCATCGCCTATGTTTGACCTTTCTCAATGTCATTGTATCACATAGGCTTGCTGGGACGCCGATGAATATAATTTCATTAATGACCACAATTGTAATGACTTTGGATCATGTGCATATGTAACCAACCTTAGGGCGCTTGGAATAAATAGTTGCCTTAAGGAGTACTCCTGTGAGTGAGCATATTGTTTATTCTGCTCTTTATTTTGATAACACTGATCACTTGCGCCCTCTGGTCCCGGGTCTGCTTGACAGGTTCTTCCAGTAACAACCTCACTGTGTACAGTGACTCATGCAATGGATTTTTCTCGTGTTCTGAGATTTCTGACGGATATACGAGAATCATGGACAATGCCTGCAATGATACTAATGCATGGTAAGTTTTTAAACTTTAACTTGAGTTATTTGTTTGAACATCGTTGAAATACCACTATTTTTAATTTTTTTATTGATTAATTGCTTCTTACCTTTTTTACTAGCATTTATATTTCTGGCATTGCGGTCATATCAACTGGAGCGTGCAACAGTCCAAAAGCGTGCATGGATATCTATATGGATATTTCTGGTGAGTTTGGTGAGCATTGATTTATCACCTAACCATGATCACTTTCCATTTACATTTTGCTGCTGTGTTTAGGCTACACCTATTTTGGTTCAAACTCTTGTATCGGCACGAACGCCTGTACTAATATGTCAGATACAATATTTTTCAGTCGAAACGGCAGCTGTATCGGACCAAATGCTTGTAATTCTATCCCTGTTGGTAGCAATGCAACATTTGGATCGAAAAGTTGTGTAGGCTCGAATTCATGCAGGTAATTCATTTAAATTACTGGATCTCATTTGAAGCCCGAATTGATCCTGATTTTACCTCATCGTTGCAATCACACAGAGGAGTTTCTGGAGAAATCTCCATAGATGAAGCAAGCTGCCTTGGGGACAACAGGTTAGTACTACTTGTAGAAATCAAACTATATTATTGAACCCACTGAATAACTCTGTACCATCCATCCAAAGCTGCCGCTCCACATCTGGTTTGACCACTACCAGAACCAGTTGTGTTGGCGAAGGTGACTGATGATGTAGTTCCAATACCTTTTCTCCTTATCTAGCTAGCATTCCTCACCAACGTTTGCTTCATTCACTGTTCTCTCTTACAGGAGCTTGTGAAGAACTGAAATACAGCACAATAGGCGAAGGTGACTGATGTTGTTCAATACCTTTTCTCCCCAATTAGCATTAGCATTCCTCGCCGACATATGCTTGCCTCACTGTTCTCTCATACAGGAAGTTGCGCTGGTGTAAATGCTTGTGCACACAGTGAAACTGTGTCTATTGCAAGCTACAGCTGCCTCGGGTGCTACGCCGTAAGATCTTAATGCATATCATCGCTTAGAATTTAGTCCTTTTCATGCATTAATGCCTGCAATTTCTGCTTCTTTTTGCTCTCAAAGTGCCGCTACATGACAGGTAGGTGTTCAATAATTCTTTTACTTCAACAGGGTATCCTCCAGTTGTTAATAATTATCACTGACCTCCTTATCTTTAGGGTTGGCAAGTATTGGATCAAAAAGCTGTTTGGGTTTCTCGGTGTGCGAGGGCTCTAGCGGAAATATCACCATCGGCAATGATTCGTGTTATGGACTCCGTGCATGCGCCAACACCACAGATGAGATAGTCATTGCCAACGAAAGCTGTAACCGAGCCAAGGCATGTTCGTTCATGACTAATTCGACTACCAGTGACAAGTCATGTGAAGGAGCCGAGGCCTGTAAGGGAGTCCGTGAAGGTACGATGAGCTATGAATCACTGTGAAAGATGCAGAAACTTTATGTTTCAAACCTTTACATAATTCTTTACATCATCTCATTCTATTCATCAGGACAAATCGGGTATAGTAGCTGTGCCGGACGCTCGTCTTGTAGTCAACTGGAAGGTATGATGTATAGGTTTATTCTTATTTCTTTTTGAAACCAAAGTTCAACATCATCGTCTTTCTTGGCTTGAAGGCATTGTGGACTCGTGGAGTTGTAGGGCAGACTATGCTTGTAAATCTGCTGGTGCGTAGTTTTATAATGAGAATTTATTGTGCTGACCACATTGTGTCACTAATTCTAATTGGATCTGTCAGGAAATGCATCTGCCAATCAAATCGGACATAACAGCTGGTATGTGATTGAATTGCCAATGTTTGTAATTGTTTCATAACATAACATGCCTATGAACTGACTGGCCTTGAACACTTTTTTATGAACAACAGCAACGCAGCGCATGCATGCGAGAATAACATGGCTGAAATAGGGGACTGCCTTTGGTGTGTATGCTAATAATTTATGATTTCATTTGTTTTATTATTCTAATAATTTCTTACACTTTGTCGTGATTATAGCCTAGGCAAGAATGACTGCATGAACAATTCACTTGGTAAGTACTAAAGTTTTTGGGAACTTTTTGTTAAGCTCTATCTTTTCCTAAACAATTTCTTGTTGAATACAATGCAGCAATGAATTTTGATGGTTGCGCACCTTCTTCATCCCCAGCGCCATCTTCATCAAATGTTCCCACAAGCTCTCCATCTACTTTAGCACCAACTGTATCTCGAAGCCCTTCACACGTGCCATCCTCTACTCCATCAGAGAACCCAAGCCAATCACCCAGCACATCTAACCCTTCACACGTGCCATCCTCAAGTCCATCAGATATGCCAAGCCAACTGCCCAGCACGAGCCCATCATTAATAACTGAAATTGAAACATGCTCTGCTTATGCACGAAAGATCAAAATCGAGGCTACTACTCAGGTGAGTTCAACTAAGTAATAATTAGTTTGATATATATTTGTCCCTAGCTGTCGATTGAAACCTCACCATATTTTCGCATACTCAGGAAAATATTCAGATGTTTGAACTGCAAGTTATGTCTCGAGGCAAAAATATTGCGCTCGGGAAAAGTGTCGAACAGTCTTCAACATTTATAGCCAAATCTGGCGAGGGGTTTGTTGCGTCATTCGCCAATGACGGACGACCTGACACTTTCTCCCACACTAGTGATTCCAGTTCATGGTTTGAGATTGACCTTGGCGATTTGCACCCAATTCATTCAGTAGACATCTTGAATCGTTGGTGTCGCACCCCAAGTGACACTCAGGGCTGCCTGTGTAAGCTATCTCATGCAATTGTGTCCACGTTAGATGATGTTGGCAATGTCATCGCTTCAGCCTCAACTGGTGTCACATGTGGTGTGAAGAATGTTCATGTTGATCTACCACCTCCTTGCACTACTGGGTTGTGCTATCCAAGTGTCGCAAAAGTCAAATTGCAACAGCAGATTACTGGTGTGCCACTTCAACTTTTTGAACTTAAGGTAATGGATTTAGGTGGTAGAAATGTTGCGGAAGGTAAACCAGCCATGCAATCCTCAACCTTTGTCAGTTCACGTGGAATGAGTTTTGGGGCATCAAATTCAAACGATGGCGACCCACTAACGTTTTCACACACTGATGACAACAATTCATGGCTAGAAATTGATCTTGGCTTGATCTCAATCAGATCAGTCACGATTCTCAATCGTTGGTGTAAGAGTCCTAGCGACCCAAAGAATTGCTTCTGTAGACTTAAAGATGCCACTCTGGCTCTGATTGATGGTTTGGGTAATGAAATCTCATCAATCTCTGTGGGTGATACCTGTGGGCAGGGGATTTTGGAATATGTTTATGATGCATCGCCTGAGTTTTGTCCACCGGAGGTAAGCTGAGCTTAAGAGATATCTGTTTTCTTATTGAATTTTAACTCTTCAACTCATTCAAAATATCGACCAATATGAATGTTTACAGCAGTCTTCTTTCGCTCCGCCGGTGCCTGCACCTCAGCCCAGTCCTGCGTCATTGCACGAAAGATTTTTGGGAAGGAGGCCATCTAAATGTTGAGTGGTGTTGTGTAGATGTGATTGATTTCAACTAATGGCCGACCACAAAATGCTAGATAATGTGATATTGGGAGTATTGTGAAAGAAAGTTAGTACTCATTGTAGCTGGAGACCTTAACCCTTGACGTAAGAATCAAATTGAACGCATCAGCTTTCCACTAACTTATTAGAAAAACAACTTGAACTCTATCTGTTAAAAATATTCATTTTGAACAAATGGGGTTTAAATACCATTCCTTGTTTTGATTTTGGCACAAGCTTCTTAAGTAAGACTCTTGTAACCTTTCTATTAGCAAGAACACCTATTTCACTATACAGTTTGACATGCAATATTCCCTGTGTTGCATATGTTCGTTTTAGATAACAAATTTCGCCATCCAAACAATGTAATGACAAACCACCTCTGTGAAAGCAGAAACTCAATTTTATTGACTACTGCGAAGCCCCGGTATCTAGCCTGAGATCGACTTGCTCTCAGAATTCACAAAAAACCTATCAGTTGTTTCCTATGATAATCAGAAAAAAGTGCATAAGGAACAATCCCTTGACGGTTATGTTACCCAAAAGATTGCCACAATTCTACAGAGATCAGTTGAGACAACAAACCCAACAAATTAAAATTTGTCAGAAGGGTATGTTGCAAAACCAGCAGTGAAATGTAGAAAAATATGTACTACAACATCATGCCTAAAAATGCATATTGCCTCCAATATCATTCCACTTTGACCGTAATTCTTGATCGAGGAGAATACCCCACAATGTCGTGCTGTTTAGGAAAGAAATCACTATTTGTTTTTGTTGCCTTACTAGAGTGAGTTATTTTCTGAAAATAAACACCATAATGCTTTTTACCTAACACCATGGAAACCACACATTTAATATATTGAGGCTGATGGAAAGTCTTCTATTGCGAAAAAATAGTAATCACAATCACAATAGGTATGATGATAAAATAAGATTACCTCTTATTGGTCCTCATGTCATTGTATTTTGTTTTGTAGTCATAGTGTTTTTTCTTGCTTTTTAGGCACCCGGAATTCCAGGAATCGTTAAATTTGAAAAATCGGTTGCGGGCGCACTCTATGCTTAGTGGTGCCCGAAGAAAGGAATCTCCAGAAAGCTATAGCTGGAATGAATAAAGAAGGGAACGAGAACAGAAAAGGACAACATCACATTATGCCGGACAAAGACCACACCAAAGAAGTCAAGAGAGAACCAATTGGCAATTAAAAAAGAGTATTTCTAAATTCTTTTGCACCAAAGAGTTTTTAACGTCCAAGTTCAATGTAACAAAGAAAAAAACCAATTATTGAATTGGAATATGGTGAGTATACATGCTTCCACATTGCCCACAATGAAGCTTGAAAGAAACACTTGCATGAGATGAAACTAGATGTGATTGAACAGCTTGCTAAGTATGTTGAAACCCCTGGGACAAATCAATCAACCGAGAGTCATTTGAGCAAAAAAACAAAGAAATCAGAGGTAATTCATGATGCCTTCTAGTAATTTCATGAGATAAATTAGATGACAAATGCATAGCAACTCTACAAACAGTCTAATTAATTCTACACCAGTGTATAGATATACTGTTCTTTCTTGAGTAAGAAATGTTTTGGGTTTGTTCTTGAATGAAAAACTAGATTTCAATAAATCCTGCAGAAGCTATGTAACAACAGAAAGGGACCTGAAAGCTTTTGATGATCAAATTTATCTCAAGATACCTGAAAATGCCAGACATTTTTACAGAAATTAAAGTAAATTGTAACATCAATAAATATCCATACATTTAGTTTCATATAGGAGAAAGCTCAAGATTACATTAGATCATAAGTAAGAATTTGTATTCACAGTTAATAATGCATCTTTAAACCAAAAAATATGGGTTCAAAGTCCTGGTATCTAGTTAATGTAGGGCAACAGATAGTATTGAACCAATGTAATACATATGTTAACATTATATGTAGGACAATTTTTTTGTTAAACATGGCCGTAACAAATGATTCATTTTTGAGCAACACTACATATTCTGGTGTGATGTCCACAAACATTAACCACCTCTGTTACACTCAAAAATTCCCTTCCAATCATCATATTCATGTCTCAAATCTCAAAAGAGACGCAAATGCACCTCATTTCTATGTCAGAAATTCTGATTCGCATGGGACACTCTTGAATAGATCAATACGAGTCAGACACTGAGACTATAAATCTTGCTTAAACTATGTTATGATTTGTTATCACATAAACCACCTGTCACCAAGTATCCTTGTTAAGAATGTCAGTGAGTTACTTGGAGAAATTCATGGAGAAAGTTAAAAGTAC
>JALLAY010000474.1:0-15072 GCA_036939635.1 Cyclotella baltica | reverse complement strand
TATTTAAGGAACTCTGGTGTGTCGCATGGATTTGAATGATTTGAGGGCCATTTAAGTTGATACTTGGTACTGGAGATAATTATTTATCTTTATTTATTTAACACTGAATCTGTTGTTTCATTAAATAAATTTAATGTGATCTCGAGAGACGCAAGGTATGAATCACTGTGTGTCACCTATAGATTAGAATAACTGTCGGCATTTTCTCGTGTCTTTTTTGTTGTTTGAACTTGGCAAGAACTCAGTCTGTTGACGCTTACTTAGTGAAAGATTCACAATTGTTTACTATTGTGAGTGCTCATGTCTTTTTCTGGTGAAATGAGGTCTTAAAGAGTGGGAAATTTTCTCGCACAAAACAGCCTGTCTGACAGTCAGTATGCAAATCATTTCTGTAATTTTATTTTCAAGCCATTGATCTAATCTTCAAGTCATTCTTTTTGTCTCCACGACCTTTGAAACCAAGCAATTGGTCGAGAATGCTTAGCCATAGCCCTCTCCCCCTACCACTCCTACGACCTAGGCAAAACCTACGTAGTCCACTTCGGCGCCAACGGTAACCTCCAAACCGTCCTACGTCGTCATGTCAACTACAATGAGGCCGTGGATGTTTCCTTCCCCTCTCGTGTTTGTGCTGAGAACAAATGGGTTCCGTATTGGATTGTTTTGCAGAGTGGTAAATTGTCAGCGGGGGTGGGGACTGTGCCGGGGAAGATTTGCATTGGGACTTTAGATGATACCATGTATAATATGTTACGGTCGGGAGTGGACGCGGTCAAGTATGTGGGGATCGGGAACTCGGCTTTGCAGCGTAATGCACGTGACGTTAGGGTAAGGAATGTCATGGTAATGCCTATTCCAGAACAATTTGGTCTGGAGGGGATTCCAATGGAAGAATGTGGATTTGTTAATATTCTTGAGATGGGGTACGGAGAGAACGAAGGTGAAGCATATGGACCAACAGATGCTGAGCTTTTGGCAGAGTACGAGAAGGAGCGTGAAAAAGCTCGTGCTCGTGCTGCCAAGTTTGGAATTGAGTATAAGGAGCCTGCACCGGATGCCTTCATGAAATGGAGTGAGGCGCGGCGTCTTCGTGCTAATCCGGAACGTGGTTTTATTACAGGTATTGATACGTTTAGTAGTGAGGAGAAAGCTAAGGCAGATGCTAGGAAGGAGAGGTTTGCTAGGGATGAGCGCAAGAGGAAAGAAATGCACAATCCTGATAGAATAGACGACGTGGAGGGCGACGACGAAGAAGAAATGGAGCAAGAAGATGCAGCGGATGATATAGCAGAGTGGGAGAAGACCAAAAGGGATCCATTGGCGATTGAACAGGCTTGGGATAATTGGGAGTTGGTTCAGAAATTTCGTGTTGACCCGCCATCTTCAGAAAAAGACAAGCAAGGTATCCATCTCTCTGGCTCTTTTTCTAATGACGTTTGGCATGGAAGTGAAGAAGCCATGATGGATAAACCAGAAGAAAAGGCAGAGTTCATACCCACATCTGTGACAGTGGTGCCAACCAAAATCCACATCTTCTCTATAGATTGGGCATGCTTCAAACAAATCAGAACAGATGACCTTATGTCCTACTTTAAAGACTATGGCCCGTCTTACGTGGAGTGGCTTGGTGAATTGAGTTGCAATGTCTTGTTTGAAGATAAATTTTCTGCGGCCAGAGCCTTTCATGCTTTGTCCCAGGAATTGCCCACTCCTCCACCTGAAGATTTGATCAATGCAAGAATTAATGAGAGAAAGAAGATAAACAATGAAACAACTGAGGACAATGATATGGCTGATGTGGGTGAACATGATAATATGGAAGGTATAAAAGAAGAAATTCCACCAAGTGGTTCAGATGCTGAGGTTGAAGGTAATGCGGTTGATATTGTGAAAGAAGAAAGTGGTGCTGATAATAAGGAAGGTGCTGCTACTCAACTGGAAGAAGTGAAGACTCTTCCAGATTATGGAGGTATGGGATGGAGATTCTGCAAGTGGACAGTTAGGAAGGTGAGAGATCTGATTTCATGTTTACAAACCTGTCATCAACCAAAGCTGAATATCAACCGCCAATATCTTTGCATTTCTAGGTAAGTAACGACCGCTATGGATGCAGAGGAACCAGGGCAAGATTGCTCATGCGTCTAGCTACATCCATCGATGTACTTGATGATCGCCCAACTGAGTGGCCCAAACCACCTCCAGGCTTTACCACAAGAAAAAGGCTCATGCCTTGGTACGACTTCAGTGGGAAACGCCGTCGAGGAAGGAATAACAGAGACACAAAACGCAGTCGGCGTGATGGACGAAAGTTAAATTGGGAACCCCCTAAGCGTGATAATGAGATGGATGATGTTGACGGAGAACATCCTCTTCTTTCCAAAGGATTGAGTTCAGGCCGAGATGGATTTAGCCTTGAAGAGATTCAAGCTGAGAGAAATGCTAAGAATGCACAAATTTTGATGTAGTATTTGTTTTGAATTGCAAATCAGTTTAACTTAATACTCTTATGATCATAGAATATGTCTTGGCCCACCTTGATACAACTGACCCTTCACTAAACAGACACAACAGACAAATCAAGTCTTTCCTGTGATAGATGTCAGGGATGAAGAAAAGGTATGAAGGTGATGATGCAAAGGCTCTTTAAGCCAGCTGCGGCTTCACTGCTCTCTTCTCTTAATTTTCAGCTGAACTATTCATTATTTCTAAAATTCAACAACTAACTTGCGATCGAAACAATCAGTTTGAAAGACAACAACATCTGATGGCAATAGACCACTACTTCTCTCCAAGAAATGCAGGCTGTTTGCATCAGTTCCGACAAACTTATTTACATCTCAAAATAAGAAAATGGATCATCCTTTCTAGGCGAGGGTGTATCCAGTTTTGCCGGACCTATTACTATGTGCAATGATAGCTACATACAAACCATCATTACCATGGTAGGTATGTGGTAACACTTCGGTTGATCATACTTACTCAGTAAAGACAAGTGTGAATGACCTGGCTTAACATCACACCATTTGTGCTCACTTCGCATTTTAAATATTTTAAGAATTTTGGTGATTTTTCAGTGTGAAGATAGAAAGGACAAGATAGGACAACACACTAATCATTAACTCTTTGCAAGCCACAGTGTTTTTTACTGTAGTATGTAGATACCGTGTAAAAAATCATGTCCGAAAGCAGGCACTTCAATTAGACAGATTGACAGAAAAACATCAAATGTGCAGTCCATCATCCTTCATTGAAGTATGTCTAGCTGCTGATGATGCATCGGTTGAAGCCGTGACGTTTGATACCGTCTGCAGAAATCATAGCCATTCACGAGATGTTTTAGGCTTTTTTGACGGTTGATCGGCCTCACAATTACAAAGCCAAACAAAGCAAGAAAAAATCAATTGAACATACCATATTGACATACCATAGAAAATTTTCATTGTCTTCTACAAAGGAAGGCCTTGTACCTGCCCCCCGCCCGACAATAATTAGACAGACTAGAAGATTTGTAGTTCAACAATGTATTGAGCCAACATTTGTCGATGAGTTTGTCATTCTGTTTTCTAGGTACAAAGATTGACCATTACTTTAAATTGAAAAGTTGATGTGGCTACACGTGCATATTACACTTGATTTTGCATGTAGCCACTTGTAGCCACAGCCTACAAAGAGTCAAGAAGATTATTTTCTACGCCCACCGTGGTCGAATTGTCGAGTGATTTGTGGTGAGGTGCATGTGAATAGATGAACTCTTGAAAAGTTAAGTTTTGCGAAGTCACGATGAATTACACATTATTCATGCTTCACAGCTTTTGACATTTAGCGCATTTAGGCATTACACATAAGAGTGTACATTCAGTATCAAACCTGATTAGTTGAAGCACATTCCTCAATCGGGGCGTAATGCAAGATAGTGAAGAAGTTGGAATACCTCTTTGCTGCTTTTGTAAGGACCAATTGTCAATGAACTATTGCATAGAGTGTCATGAGAATGGTGGAACACTGATCATCTAAGATACAGAGAGGAACTCATGGCTTTCTGTACAAAAAAAAACGAAACACAAAAGAGCGTGTTCAAATGTTCAAATTCAAGTGTAATTGAAAGTTTGTGTATTGATGAGATTTCACCAGAATGTTTTTCAGCACAAGAGGCAGAAAGATAAGAGAGAGTCATTAAACTATTTCCACTCTCAGCAGCAACACCGAAAGTCAATAAAGTCCCATCCGAACAACCATTCTTGGCCACAACTAAAGTCTAGCAAATCTTTCCTGAACTCATGTTTAGACTCGACACTGTCAAGAATGTATTAGACATGTGATCTATTGTCTGCATTAGGCCTTGTCCACGCCACAAGGTTTAGTAGAATACTACAAATTTCACATCTTTTGCAACGCTCGGCCCATTTCGGAATTGGGCGAAAGGTTTTCGCATTTCGAAATTGGGCAAAGGATCAGAAAAGGAGTCGTTTTTGTTCCCTTTTGTGTTTGTTTGAAACCAACCCTGCTCGACGAGGACGAGACGCTCGCTCTCTCGCTTCTTCTCTCTCCTCTTCTCCGCCGGCCCTCCTCTCCTTGATTCAGGTTGATTGTCGATTGTTGATTGAGCACTTGGTTGTCTTCCCCCCTTGCTTTGCTATTGATTGATCGCGTTCGTCTTGATTTTTCGATTTCAATTGAAACGAATGCAACGATCGTGCAATCGTTTCAATTGAAATCGAAAAATCAATCTGTTTCTTTGAAGAGAAAGAAGCAAGGTGCTCGTTCGATCGAAACAAACGAATGGGCGTTCCTTCCATTCGTCAAGAGTCAAGAAGAGCAGCGCCCTCTGTTTCCGAACGACAAACGACCCTTTCCATCTCAATTCAAATTTGAAACGAGACAGCCGGTTGGTTGTTTTCTGGACGAATGAATGCCTGTGCACGATTGGCAATTGGAACGGATGCATAGTAAATCTCTGCACCCGTTCCCATGCATTCATTCGTTTCAGAGGGGGTGATGCAGAGGCGGAGGTGGATTGATGCAAGGATTGATGCGCTGTCGACTCGCGAGAGCTTGCCCGATTTCGAAATGCGAAAACCTTGAGCCCAATTGGGAAAAGGGCGAAACGGCCCGATTTGTTGCAAAAGATGTGAAATTTTAGTAAGTGAAAGGTAGCTGGAGTGGTGGCTGTGCCTGACATGTCAACGGGAACGTGCGTACAAGAACACCATCAATGTATGCTTCCATGTTCACCATACTTTGTTTATTGGCTTTAGGAAATCAAGCTCCATGCCCGAGTAATAGTTAACCTTGTCCTTCCTAACCCTTAGCGGGTTCAGCTTGCCATACTTCTCTTCAAGCATTAAGTTGATATGGGATACAACTTTGGAATCAACATGGGAAATCTTGAGATTGCCAACGCCAACGTGCCACACGATTGTGCACTGCTTGTCGCTGATCATTTTTTGACCAGATACCAATTGTATGGGTTGATTTTCAATCCTTTGCCCTTGAGACACCTAGATAGGTTCTTCCAGAACACCAGCGCAGCCTTGAGAGTGAAATATAAAGCAACATTAAGTTTGCAGTAGATGTAGGCCTGCCCTCATATATTTGCAATGTACACTTGGAACATCTCAGCATGATCTCGCAGGTGATATCTTTGCCAAAATCTCGGCTATCCTACCTTCTATCACTAACATGCACATCCTCGTCCTCATTAGGCATCTTGGTTTGAAGAAATGTCCTTCGTATGTCAACAGTTGCTACGTTTCTCTTCTCAAAGGTGTCAATGTCAATGATGCAAGTGCGCCTTCAAAATAAAATCTCAAGAAACAGTCCAAGAATTTCTAGCAAGATACAGAAGACCCAAAAAGAGCCTCACAAATATGAGAATCAAACAAATCATCCCACTCCTCATGATAGCCATTTTCACCTTAGCTGAAATTCCACCGATTCTACACTTGCTATCTTGAAAATGGCAAGCAGGCTCTATTGACTGCCATTATACAAGCAGCCTGTTATTATACAGGGAATCTCAACAGTCTGTCAACAATCAACTGCCTTCCACAACATCTTCATCTTTTCTCTCCGAGACCAGCTACACAGATATAAAGTTTCTTGAGGACAACCACAAAACTTGTGTTGAGCATTGCCAAAATATCGATAGCCCAACTGGAGACAGGTTGTTCTCCCTCCGCAAAGCAAGGAAATATTGTGAAATGGGATTCTGTAGCAGCAACTAGGATCCAATCTAATTATGATGTCAGGGCAAGGATGTAGCCATGAAGGATGTGGAGTGATCTGAGGTCCTGATGGCCGTAACAACCAAGGCGGACAGAACAATCAACAATCAAAATTGGGCCACTCAAAAGTCAAAATGAACAAGACCAAGCTCAAAGTTTCTGGGGACGTGTGACTATGGACACTAGCAACAGAAATGATAATATTAAGAATGTACTTGAAGAATTTAAAGAATTCTAGATTATTTTTGGAGATGTGTTAAGTCACGATCTACAAAGGTATTCTATAGAGATCTAAAGAAACCCTTAGAGGGATGCAAATTTCTTAAGAAAGAGACACAAGATGCATGACTGTACATTTGGTTTGATTATTTCATTTTTAGATAGATTTGTACAGCTCATAATTTACACATCTGGATAATACAAACTTCATTATATTAATTGACATATGAACCACAAAGCAAGCGCCAATGCATTTCTAGAGATCAAGTGGAATTCAGTGATGAAGAAAGCCTGGATGAGCACTTGAATGGTGATAACAATAACTCTAGTAATACCCAATTTCCCCCCTAATTATCCTCCTGTATATCTCATACTAGACATTCTGGAAGACAGTGTCAAACAATTACTCGAATCACACTCATACGATTTCTTGAGACTAAATCAAGCACACTTAGAATGTATGCTGACCGTGTCTCCTATAAAAATGCACTAATCATTATGACGGCAATACAACAGATCACCTCAATGACATAGATAGAAAAGTAAGTAGTGTGGGCATCTTGAATGAATAATGGAAGGCTCCCGTTCTTATGCAATGGGACGCAAGTTATATCCATCAGCTGTGGATGAGCTTCAGATATGGTATCCTACTAATTCTTGTGACTTCGATAAGTATTTATCGGGTGTCAACAGGGAGATCATTTCCTTACTGGGTGTCAACAGGATCGTCAGAATAGAATGGCAAACACTTCATCTCTCTTTCCTTGGTATAGGTTGATTCATCTTTGATATTGAGCTTCTAATGCAGTGGATATAATCTCTTCTTTCAACATTATGACTTCCCATTTGACTTGGGGGTTACCCCTTCATGCATGTATGGAACTCATACAATTAGGCGCTGGTTTCGATGACAATTCATTGCTGCATCCATTCTGGCCATGTGGAGAGCTATTTACACAACATAGTTGGTTCAGGTCCTTCTGGCCAATGATGGATCATTTCACATTTCAGCATGAGACTTTATATTGACTATTCAGTGATTCCTTTACCCAGAGAAAGAGATCATCTTTTAGATATGTATCTTACATTGCCATTTGATCCAGATCAATGTTAGCTAGACTTTTCACAAGGTGTTGCATTGGAGCTAAATTGCTTTTCTCTTCAGATATTACAGAGACAGATGGTAGGGCGATTGATCAAAGGTATCTGGAAAAGATATTATTGATGACCCACCATTGTCTTTGTACAACTTCCCCTCCTGAGAATGAAACCTTGTGAAAAAGAAGTATAACATACCCAGGTTATCTATGTCTTTGCATCACATCTGGGTCTGTGAGTGCACAGCTCTAGCTCTCATTGTCCAAATGCATGATTGCCTAGAGTTTTTGACGATATACAATTCCGTTGCAATTTGGGGGGATGTGACATCTACACAAAACAGCATCAGAGTGGTACCAAGCATACACACTTCACCCAGACATTTTTATGTGCAAGCCCAGCAGGAATTCTACCAGGCCTGAGCGGATACACGCCATATGTTGTAGCCAGAAACAGCGATGACAGTGTTCAATTGGGAACACCTGGTCCACAACGCTATGATCCTCCAGCAGTAAAACATGATCTTATGTCCTTACTGAAGTCTTGGGGTTTGGGGTGGTGAGTATATGTGGGGAGATATTGAGGTGATGGGATTCCTCAATACAGTGGTCTCCGCGGTGAAAGAAGGAAATGCTAAATGGTGTACTGATGGCTCATTTGACCATTTAAATATACCAGACGTGTGGAGCATGACAAACTGCTGGGTCTGATGGCGCTTTATTGGCTTCTAGTGACGATAGAGGGGTTATTGGTCCGAATCGTACAAAATGACCTGTATTGCAACATAATTGGGAGAGCTCTTGACAAAGCTTGCCTCTACCGACAAAGAATTGCCTCATTGGCCAAACATAGCAATTGCTTTGCCTTTTGTGTAATACACATCCACATGCACAACACAACTTGTGATATCTGCATGTGTATTGGCATGCAGATTCAAAGCACAATGGCAAAAAGTTCCCGCTTCCAGAGAAGTTAAATATCTACTGTGACCACTGAGCAAAGACAGCTTGTTTATGGTCGCCAATATCTTCAAGAAACACATGGAGGTACCAGCAACAACACTATATATCATCTTAGCAAAATAGAGGCTAGAACCTTCTATATCAATGATCTCAAACGACCACAAGAACAATTTGAGCAAGTAGATTAGGATTCACTTCATGATCATGATGCCACTATAAGTAAAAAGAAACTTAGTATTCACTATTGCCCTCCGAGCAAGCATCAAAATTCTGTGAAACTCATTTGCAGGTGTCTCGTATGATGGCAGGTGCAGATAATAGGTGTCCTAACTGTTAAGAATCAGAAGAGAGGGCATCACATCTTAATATGTGTCTCAGTGTTAACAGGACTAGGTAATTCAAGGACTCTGTTGAAATTTTCAAGAAGTGGTTGAGTAAAGACCACACACACCCTGAAATAATATCTTTTTGGGTGCCAAGATATCTCTTAGCAAAACCACGTTCATTTTGTAGATCTAGCACTCTATGTCCTAACACATGCTCAAACATAGATATCCTCTGAACTGAAAGCTATAATAGCCACAGGACAGGACAGTATTGGATAGGCACACTTTCTAGAAGGTAAAATCAAGGACACTTTCGATTGATGCAGACAACGTACCTATGACACATGAGAGCTAGGATGATTGGGCGAGAATGTTCATTTCACACTTCCTACGCATCTCCCACATGCAATGGATCTTCTGCAATCTCACACAACATGATAAATGTCTTGGTAGACTCACACTACTTAAGTGAGAAGGACTATCTGAAGAAATAGACAGACTTCAAAAGATTGGTGTTGGTGACATCCCAGAGAAATGTCAGTTTCTTCTTGACTTTTGACTTTGATCAGGATGATCTTGCTAAATCTAGTGTAAAACGGCAAGAGTACTGGATATTAGCAATGCAGGCCGCAAGATGATTAGGTATGAGAGCAAAAGGAAGATGTGTGTGGTGGTCTACCAATCCATTGCTAGATTTGGGGCAACAGAGGCAGTGCCTACATCTAATTGGGCACAACATTACATCAGTGTGCAGACACAGTATCCTTTGGCATCTGCCAACATATCTATGCCACCAGCATAAGTGTGTTTTGCGTCAATCCATTCGCTCAAAGAGCCAATATAATAACACATTATTAGTACACTACTTTACACGGATACTGATGAGTACGCCATGTTTAGCATCCTTTGTTACGTAGACACGACATGCTGCACCAATGAGGACATTCCATTGTCAAAATCTATGTCAAGACATACAGAAAGTTGTCTTTGGTGATCTTATGTCAGTATCAAGAAGACATCCTTGCAAGGCTAGCTATAGCATGCTCAAGCTGTCTAGGAAATGCCACAAAAGGAGAAGAGTTGCACTTATCTGAGCCCTCATACCTATGCTGCATAATTGTTCATAATGGCTCAGTAGGACTCATGTGCAGCATTCACACCTCTGGTTTGTCTACCAATGTATATTAAAGGGAGATGTTTTCTCTGCCATCTTGTGAGACCTTGCTGGGACTCAAAATCCTGGCAATTCAGAAGATCATTTGCTTTCATGAGCGTTTACACGTATCTGTTTAGGGTAAAATTTGTTGCAATTATTATAGATAAGTACTTACAATCTTAACGCAAAAGCCAAGAACAGTTACTCTACATGAAAATACGACGAATGGTATGGGAACTACTAGAAGCAAAAATCTCAGTTAAAGTTAAACAAACTTCTACGCAAACGATTGAAGCAACATGAATATTGCAATAAGCACATTCCATAGTCCACATACTATAATGCTGGCAAATTAAGCTGATCCAGGCTAAAAGTCAAATTTGTTCACACATTATTCTCTGCTCTTGGCTTTCTTGATTACACCCTTACAAGAATGTTACTACAACCCTACAACGTAATGATGTGAAGGGGCAATAGGGGGCTGTACAGGATTCATGAATTAGCCACTGCTCTAGGCACAATTACTTCACATGTTCACACATTAATAAGCCGCTCTGGCATTCACCCATACTACTATTTGTACGAACAATATAATCCCCTCAAACTCCCCAGAGCAATGACTCAGGAAGAACCGCGAGGGTGCGCTAGAATGCCCATGACACCAGCCTACAGCAGGCAGCCATTAATATTCTCATTTAGCCAGTTCTCCCGATTATCTAGGCCAGAGGGAAACGTCTAACCTACCGCAGCTACAGCAACAGCCATGGCCTATTCCATCCGCCCTGCCATGGCCTACCATAAGCCACATCTTATCTCATGTAGCACATAATTCTAGTAACCACACTCTATTGGTTTAGGCCTGGTAGTCTTCATGGCTTCTAGCAAAACACTATTCCATAATCTTGAGAAAACAATCACTACAGAGCCTGAACCATAGAAATTGTTCCATATGAGTAAGATATATACTTCTATTAGTTATTGCACTCTATAGTATTTGAATACTCCCTCTAATTCCTCGCTTGATAGATTTTTTGGCCAAATGATAGATACGCGGTCACATTCAATAAAATAGAAAGCAACTCTCCTACTCCTCCATATCCCCCTTGTTTCAATTGCTTGGACCTTTCTCCGTCAAATCAACACGACCAGAGGCATTACCAGAGATTTCGCGATGCTTATCAATATAATTATACATATAAGTTTTCGGAACTGTTACACCCAGTTTTGGCCTTCGCGACTTGAAGTTCTCCATATCAATGTCAATACCAAATTCTATCTTCATCTGATTAAACTCGTAATACCACCACAGAATTGGATCAGTAATTTCCTTGTTATCCTGTATTTTTCTGAGGCGTTTTGTAACATTCTTTGGTCTTTTCCAATTAAACCATGGCTTGTTACTACCTGTGAAGTGATGGAAATCAACATAAGGAGTATGCTCACTTATATGATAATCTCTCTTAAACTTCATTTTCAATCCACCACACGAAGGAATTCCATGATCCTTCCACGTGCAACCCTTTATGATTCCAATAGTCTTATTCAGACGAGGCGGTACCTCCTGCACCAATATGGGGCCGAGGTGCAACTGTTGTTGAGTCTCAGGATCAACCTCCCCCCACCGCTCCATACGCCCAAATTGAATAATGGACACGTCAGACTTTTCATACTTAACCCAATGATAAAGTAGGCCTTGGTCGGCGTACGCCCCATAGAAATCCCAGAGTGTGCCATTTTTGGTATTCATGTCATGCCAATAATCTGGTGGATTGATTTTATGACCCCATCCATATTCTTCGCTAAAGTTGTAATAGTTGCGCATTCTGTATTCGACAATTTCCATCAACCTTTCATAATCTCCTTCTTTCGGCTCAATCATGAAAAATCCACCTTGGGACGGTTCATGCTTGTATGCCAGTACCAAATTGGGAGCTAATATTGCTTCAGGTCCTGACGAAAGTTCGAACAGGTAGTCTAAATTGCAGAAGGGGGCAGTGTCCGAATCGAGAAATAAAACCCTATGGTATTCTACCATTTTCAGGATTTGAAACTTGTCTAACATGGCACTGTAGAAGTTATCTGTGTGAGCTTTGGGAAGGTAGCGAACGATAACCCCAGCCTTTTCAAGCATCTTTTGTTCTTCGATGGTCTCTTCTTCTGTTTCTGATGACATGCGGACTAGCACCACGACATCAGCCTTAGATCCGCTTTTGTTGAGGACATGTTTTGATATCAAAATGTTCAAAATGTATCCAATGTATCGATCTGCTTCCTTGGGCTTACAGCCTGCCATTAGGAACACATATGCGAACTTTGGATTTACTGGACTTGATTCGAGTTGCCGGTAATGGAGCTGATGAGAGCATTGTGCATTTGCCCCGGTAGGATGTAAAAGTGAGTTTACTGAAAAAAGTTCTGCATCAATATTCGTAGGCAATGGAAGATTGAACACGATCATAAGCAGGGAAGTGGCATACACTACCAAAAACACAGCAAGAACACGTAACAGGACGATTCTAGTTCTGGTTGATAGTCTGGTCGTCGCAGTCATGAATGAATATTGAGATACTGAGATTTTGCTGGAAGATGACGACGGCTGTGGGGGTGAATAAAAATAATGTGGGATAATGAGAGACAAGAGATAGAGATCTTGGTTGGTGGACAAATGCAGATATATAGTGGAATGATAATAAACAATCATCCATATTGGCAACAAAGAAGTAATGATGCCTTGCTGGAAAAAATGCATTCAACAATCAGCCATGCTGAGATCTTTCATAGAAAAGACAGCCGCGGCACGAAAAAAAAACCATTAATGTTGCATTCCACATCACAATAGAGCAAAAGCCAAATGGCAAAGCGGTTCAACTATGTGACAATCAACCTGAACAACAATGAAATAGTGATACGGGTAACGACATAAAAGAAAAGCTTATTTTACCTTCGTAGTGTTGGTGACGGCAGGGCGGGGGATGGCTTATCTTGTATCTTGTGAATGAATGTGATGTTCCGTGTTCCCTTCTATCTTTGAACTCTTGGGAAGTTGAATGAGGGTTGGTGGAGGTCGGCGGTTGCGGGCGGTTGAGGGTTGAGGAATAGGGACGGATCTCGGGCCATCGAAAAATTCAACCTTTATGTGTTTAAAATATCTCTGTAACCTATTAATAAAATCGATTATCATTTATAGGTAAAATCAGCGTGGCGTGACCCGAGCAAAAAGTCACTGGGTCTTAATCGCCACTTCACGCCGGTCACGACCTCTCGAATCCAACGGCTCATTTCACTTGCAAAGAGACGAATCGACCGAGAATAAACAACCATGTTCCGTCGTTCTCGGATTCGACAAAGAGAGGCCACTGCCACTGCAGCCGCACTTGAAAGGATGGCACTCTCTGATGGTCTTCCTCCCGCCGCCGCCGCCCAAAATACCACGGCACGCTGCCGTCACTTCATTCCCATAGTTTCTACAACGCCTCCGGATTGGGCCACATTTGATCATCTGAAAACATTTCCCATCCAGAATATCGGCACAGGGGCTAAAAAGATGTACAATACCTACATCAAAGTTTAATCGAGGGCAGGGGCCACAACGGAGCATTAGCTCCTTCACCCCATCCCAATACAATTTAACTGGATTTGATTTAATGGTGAGATTCAATTATTTAATTCATAATTTTCTATTTAATTCATTATTCCACGCTAATTAATTCATTAAATGCATCCAGATATCGTTATGCATTATTCAGAGGCATTGTTAAAAATACTATTCATGTATCCGCCACTCCCGTCATGTATTTTATGCCTCCAGTACACAGCACTCTAACATAACGGCCATTGTGGTGGGTGCATCCATCAAGCACGGTGCTTTCACCCAAGCCAAAGAAGGCTTCTATACTGCCATTTTGACGTGGAGTCGGGGATGTTAAAGTGTTGTGTTGCACACAATTTCTTTTTGGGCGGAAGGATAGTACAGGTGCGTGTTGAGGTTTTATTTGTTTAATATGATGTTGTTTGGATACGGCCTCAACTAACTAAAACTTGCACATCTTTATGAAGCAAAAAATCAAACAACAATGCTTTTTAATTTGGATTCAGAGGAATTGAACTCAAATTGGACGTGTAAGACATATACCATCCCGTATCTTCATTGTGTCTTAATATTGGAAGAGGTTATTTTCAAATGCAACAACCAGCCAGTTATACTACGCATCAAGACTAAAACAATACATATTAAAATATTAATTAATGCATATTACTATCAATTCTAATGATTAATCTAATAGTTTCGGCAATTGTCAGCTTTGATTTCGCTGGATTTTTGGAGCGACTAAGGCGTATCTCAGTTCGTTTGCTTGTTCTCGCTTCTCGCGGAGAAAAGTCTTAGCGAAATAAAAAGGTGTTGTCAATTTACTTGTGTATTTTTTTTGAAATCACGTCATGCGTGAAAATCGAGTAACTTTTTGTGTACTCGTGGGACGAACAGTTTGTGTCAAAATGTTTTTATGTTCGATAGCAGTTTTGGTCGTTCCACTGGTCCAAGAGAAAATGAGCAAAGTCTTGTAAAGATCTGGAAGTCTTTTGCATCATCAAAGTAATCTCAGTACAATGTTCTGCCCGATTGGCCTCTAGATTCAATAATCTTTCATCACCATGATGTCTGCGGTTGCGACCGGTGAAAAGTGAGGATCAAAAGACTTGTCTTCTATTCAAGGATATTGGTAAGAGCTCACATGTTGTTTGTATCCACACTCATCCTAATTACCTAAAATAAACCTTCAAAAATGAGGAGCTACTGACTTTTAGCAAGTGGGGAAAAGATTCCTTCTCAAAAGAAGCCCAAATGTCATAACACCATCCTCAACATCGGAACTGATACGAATGATATATTCCATGGGCCTCTATCTTTCTCACTGGGGCTGTTGTGTAACGAGATCCGTGACATAAACAAGAATCCTATGGCTTATCAGAGTGGTCATTTTATGAAGATAACCTTCAGAAAGGAATCTTTTTGATTGGCCTCTAAAAAATCCAAAATCCAATGGACAATGGACGGATCCTTTGGCCTCAACGTTAACCAAGACATCAAT
>JALLAY010000473.1:0-15220 GCA_036939635.1 Cyclotella baltica | reverse complement strand
ATTGGGTTTCTCTCTCTGTACCTTTGTCCCAAAATGGGCATTCGGGGGTCGCGTCAAGTTTGTTGTGACATTGCGCTCCCGACGCCTCATTCATCCTTCTCGTGCAATGTTCACGAGCACAAGATTTTGAGGTAGCTATCATCCAATTTCTTTTGATTGGGGTTAGTGCATGATCGTGTACGGTTTCTCTTGTTCCCGGTAAGATCATCATTGTGGGGATTGTCGATTCGTTGGCTGAGAATTGTTGATCATCGATAAATCCGATATGTTTGCCAATATCTGGCCGTTTTTGACCAAACAAGCTACGCCCTGTCCCAAGGGTACCAATTGGGAGCGTCGGTTGCGATGTGCTTGTCGGCTTGGTTGAGTCTTCCTCCATACCATCGGTGTCTTTTCGGCCACCATGGTGGAGGGGTTGAGTTGGTTGGGAGCCATTGGCTCCCTCCCGTGTAGGAATTAGTATATTGAATCTCCTGCCGCGTAGGAATCCAATAAATAAATACATATTAAATCACACTTATCAAGGCATGAATAATGAATACCAAGTAACTGAATTAATGGACTAAGTAAATACAATGTACATTGGCAGTTAGGATAATGCACCATCATCAACTTCTTCTTCGCGTCGGCATCTGATTTAATGTTGTCGAGCTTTGTTCCAAGTGGTTTGATTCCAACATGTTGAGACATTCCATTTCACTGTTCGGCTCACTCGTTTTTTGAATGACGCATAGGACTATCCCAAGAACTCAACGGATTCTCTCTCGCTCCTCAAGCCATTACGAGCAAGGGCACAGAAGTAAATCACATCTACATCCTAGGCATTGAATTGATCACGGCTTCAGCTGGTGATACTTGCTCTTTTCTCTCTCGTCTAATACAGCTGTTTCACTAAGCGTCAATCCATTGCCGTCAACATGTGCAAACTTTGCACAAAACTTATCTTGCACTGTCAGATGTGCATTGATGAATGATAGCCCTTGGAGGACATGGGTATAAATTACGGATGACATGATAGTCTCCGTCGCCTCTGTCATGGTTAAAATTTCCACCCACTCTGAATTTGTACAGGAGTTTATCGCACACTTTGTCTCTGGCAATTCATAAGATAGTTTTGTCACATCTGCTTTACGTAGTTTTTGACTGCCGTTTTCCTTGCCTCATTTGGAATTACCAACCTGAGACCTTTGAGCAATGCTGCACACAAACCCAACTCGTAAAAAATCGGCTACTAAAGATATGGAAGAAAACCAAACCAGAACCATTGTTCATAGAATTTTGCCAGATACGCAAACTTGAAGTCTCGCTAGAGCTCCAAGCTCATTCAGTAAAACAGTCACTGCAACCGGATCTGCTGTCGAAAGTATGCTGCCAAATGACATGCTCGAGTCAAATCCCCAATCGTAGGAAAGTATGCATTATGCGACCAGAGCAGTCATCGCCGTGCCACCAAGAACCATTGAGAACGAGAGTGTTACGGTTTGAGCAAACCTCCTTTTGAACAAATATGGTTATAGGAGCCGAAGAATAAGAGTCCGGGTAGAAAAGCCAGGATGATTATCTCTCCGTTGATCCCAAGCGACAGCCACGTATAACAGAGGAGGTGTTGCGATAGCCTGAGGTACAACCTGTCTGCCTTCTCCATACAAAGCAATAGCAAAGCCAATCTGCTTGCGATTGATGAGTCAAATTGCCTCGGAGATTCGGCCTAGTTGCTTTTTGCGAACTGCCACTAAGCGCTAGCAGCATCAAAAACAATAGTGCTCAGTTCTTGCCGCCTGTGGTGAGATGAGGTAGTAAGTGGCAGATTCCCATGGTTGATTGGTTCTGTTGTTGCAGCGGCGGCAATGGTGCGGTTTGCAATTTGCAAATTGGTGTGATGTGATGTGTGAGGATGTGTGTGTTGTGCTCTTTGGTGATGAGCCCATTGGTGTTCCGGCCTAAAATTTCAAAAAAACCCGTGCCATGAGAGGGACAATTTCAAAATCATGTAAAAAGCTAGCACCGGATTACGTTGATTATTTAAAATTTAAAGCTACGTATGGAGTTTATTCTCTTATTCTATACCCTCCACTCTACCTTTGCAAATGGCCAAGTTATGCTCAACCAAACCAAATGAAACTTTACACTCACCTCAAGTATCTACATCATCCCAACGGACAACGTTAACCACTTTTTTGACCAATATCATTATTACTCAATGCCACTAACCACATATTTTGATAAAAATATAAAATTGGAAAAAGTTAGAGTGCATTCCATACTCACCATAGCATACAACTGAAGTAGTCAATAAAAGGGCATGTCAAAAAAATTTGTTAGTGAGTTATAACATGAGTTGAGGCACATAGCAGCCAAACCATTGATGAGCCATTCTCTTAAGCCGACAACCGACTGCTGAAGAGAGAATCGTTTGCGCTCGACAGTGTTGAAACTCAACAAACCAGTCAGCTCTTTTTTTAGTACGCGTCCGTCTCGTTCATAATAAAACAATATGAATAGGGCAATAAACCATTAAAACGCCAGCGGCCGCCAGCCCCAAACCGCAAATCAAAGCGCAAGCTCTACATTCAATCAACAACCCGGCAGGATAACTGATGCCCATTTCTCCCCTTGCGTTGGCTGTTGAACGAATAGCGGTACAATACGTTGGTAGAGATTTTTTCCCCTTGCATGTCTTTGACGGGGCCGTATCGAATTGAAATTCGTATCAAGAACTTTGAACTTCCCGAATAGTTCTGTGATACCATAATCCATACACTAAGTATGTCCAACAAGGATTACCCCTTCTTACAAAAGCTGGAACAATTGAGCAAGGATAACCCCTTCCGACAAAAGCTGAACGAATTGAAATCGGAACCAATTGAACCCATTGATGAAAATGACCCATCTATCCAAAATAACCAGCTTCTACAGAATATCATTCGTCATCGAGAGATTGCCAAACAAAACGACCTTTTTGAACTCTACGACTTACTGAATGAACTCGTTCCTGCATTAGCTGGATCANACACCACTGACAACTGACAACCAAGCAAGAGACAAGACAACCATCGCATCGTGATACCTCTTTATGTGATGTTGTTATGGTTGCGTAATTAGCTAGCATTCCTCCCTTGACCAATACTATGCTTCTCTCCCTCGTATCCAAACTGTGCTGGACTGTCAGACATGGCTCTCTCGCCATCCTCAACTTCACTGACAAACTATTCTTCCAAAATGAATATTCAGCATGGCTACTGCACAATTTCGTACTGACGCTGGTAGTACTACTACCGCTGCTTGCGTGTACCTTATGGTGCTGCCTGGCGCTGGAGGAATGGATCATGGAGGAAGATGAGAGAGGGTTTTTGAGACGGGTGCTGCAGGAGGCGGAGGAGGCCAGGCTTCGAGAACTGGAGGAAAGAGAAACGAAGAAGAACGGTTGATGGCTGCATATACAATATATTTTTCATCTTACTGAAGTATCAAGTGGAAGTGAAAGAAATGTTGCTTTCTTGTGATACCACGTATTTGCATCACAATCAGATTTTTGATCATGGGGGATTGCACATTATGAAGATCGTTCTGTCAACGCAGGTCACAAGATCCGAGGCAATCTTTTTTCGGCTGAAACAATCTTTATCACGAAAATGTTGACACAGTCCAAAGGACGAAATGCAGCTATGACTGGCTGAGGTTAAAGCTGCTGATGGCATAAGTGGTGAGGTGAAGGAGAAATGAATCAGGAGGTATAAGTGGGATGAAGGATAGCTCAGAGAGAAAGTGATAAACACAAACAACAACCCAGGCGGGTGTGATGCTAATAAGACAAGCAAGTAAATATGTATTAATTTCTATTAGAGTGCAATAACATCTAAGGTACTCAGATGGCAGAACAGACTAAAATGCGATGACCTAAATACGTATTAAAGAGATATTATCCTCCACCGGATTTAAGCATGCAGAACTTATTAGCAGGGCAACTGCCACTGTAAAAGTCAAGTGAGCAAAATCAAAAAATCAGCACAGCTGACTTCAACTATACGGTCTGATTCACCTTCGCCATCGCTGTCAATCTCCAGATGTTTTCTTGTAAGAAGGAATCTCTCCATCATGCTGAAAACTTCACACCCACAATATTCACTGACTAATTCATGAAGGTGCAGTTTCATGATCCAAGCTAGAAGTTGAACTCAGGGTCGCCACTTATATATTTAGTCAAGCATTCTTTGATTATGGTTTTTGCTCTTCGATGTTTCCCAATTTTGTTCAGGAAATCTTGTGAGAAAAGATAACATCAGGGCCAGGGTCAAATGGGAAATGCATTCACATACTAAAAATGAGAATACCTTACCCAGTCAACATAATATCAGGTTGACAGGAATAGAATAGAATGGAATAAAGAAGGATTGAAAACTGATCAAATTACCTGTAACTTTTAATTTTGATTGTCTTTCTTGATTCATTATTGATGCTGCAGCTCAACCGCTGTCTATCTCGATCCACTCCCGTCTTTTCCCTTTTTCTTATTCCCTCCTAGCAAGGCTCTACTGTGTGTCTTTATTTTTTGTGAAGGTAGCTTCTCTCAGAAGCCTTGCTCTTCATTGATCTTGGTTGCATCAGTTAGTGAAACTCCTTCACAAAGAGAAAGAGTTGCATGAGCTTTAAGTAGTTTATCCGAAGATTGGAAGATCCACAACTGAATGCAGTCTCACTTTCCTTGAACTTCATCACCATGTTGCCATTCATCGATATTGTGTTTTCATAAGTCTATTTAGAAGCCCCAGCAGCTGTGAATGTGTGGTGTTTAAATTCCATGATTATTTGGGCTTGGGACTTTGACAGATTCTGTGCTTCATACACTCCTTTTCTTTGCATAAATAATTGAATGGAGAAAATTATTGGTGATCTTTCATGTCCGCTTTTCTTTCTGAGGGGTCCAGACATACTGTGGGTTCATCACTGAAACATTACCTTTTTATGTTTGTTTGGTGGTGTGGCGGGGCCAGTCGTGCTGTGTGTGTTTTTTATTGTCTTCACTTTCCGAAACGAGGAGTTGAAGTTGAAGTTGTACCTTAGTTTTGTTTGCCAGCTGTCATTGCCAAATGTCATTGTGCTCCTCTCCCGACTTAAACTGTCGGAACAGTGAAATACTACTCTCTAAGTAAGAGGACTCATGTCATCTACAAATTTAACGCCAACGCTTTCGACAGCCCTACACTCTCCGAGAGCACGGTGCAAAGAAGAACAAAAGCCATCCACCAAGATCCACCATGATGATGACAACTCCTCGCACCATGCCCCAACCATGTGTAGCTGACGGCTTGGCTCACACACCGAACACATTTTGATTCTGTTTATCGACTTCATTCATAGCAAAGGCTTGAAACCATCCAATAAACCAATAGTGACCATGACTCGTTTCACCTATCTATTCCTTTCATCACTCATCTCAATCGCTCTCACTCAAAACTACGTAACATCCTCTCCCCAAAACGGCAACCCCCCACCTCTCGACACAACCCGCACTTCCCTCCATTCCACCATCCTAACCATTCACGGTGGATCCAACACCACCACTCCCAAACCCGACTCACAACGAAAACAAACCAAATCCACCGTAACCTTCCTCTACGAACTCCACGAACACGAAATCTACTCCCCCGCGACCTCCACATGGACCGAACGACGATTTACTCAATCCCCCCTAACTGGTGGGGGTGGACGAGATTCCACCTCGTTAGATCCAGCGTCTTGCACACCTCCCCGCAATTATTTGTGGGATGGAGAATGGAAGATTGACATGACGGGGGATAAACGCGATGGTTTTGGGTGGGAGTATTATGTCGGGAGGTTTGATGGGTTGGGGAGGAGGAGGAGACGGTGGGTTAGAAGTTTGAGGAGGGTTGGTGGTGGTACGGGGAGGAGGAGTGGTGGGGTGGAGAGGTCGAGGAATGTTACGAGAGATGAGGTTGAAGAGAAGAAGATTAGTCCGACGTTGTTACGTGCGATTATTGATCAGTATAGTTTCAAAGGGTTTGGGTGGTCTTTTACAAAGTCGTTGATATGGAAGAGATCTTTTGGTGCTACGTTTCGAGTACCTTTGTCTTCTAATTTTGAGTTTCTTGATCGATATGCGGCTATACCGTTTGCTTCATGGACTACGTACTTTGGCTATCCTTGGGTTGTGGCAACATTTCTTAATGCCAGTGTTCCTCTTGAAGTTATTGAGTGGATCATTGGTGGTATTTTGTGGAAGATTAAATGGAGCTTGGCTGTTGTATCAGCTTTAGTTAGAAGTGTAACGGAGGCAGCCATCTGGATTTTCATGACTCCTTGGAGAACCTGGATGGCATTTCAACACCTCATGTCTAGACGTGGCAAAAGTGGTATGGCGCAGTCTCTCATGAACAGCATGGATGCTGACGAGAAAGATGAAGACAATGACAAAACAATAAAACCAGAAAATGAAGACAATGACCTTAAGATTGACGGGTTGATTGAAATGAGTACTGCTTCATCAGCCAACAAAGAAATTGGAGACATGTCACCCATATCTACCAGCGCTGTAGTAGGCAGCCCTAGAGGAGGAGCATCCACCTTAGCACCCCGTACAAAACGATTCCTCACCATGTTTGGTCATCCAGTGCCTACCTTTCATCGTACCACCAACATTGAATATTCAAATACAATATCTCGGCGTATTGGCATATGTATATCATGGCGAGTGAGTCAAGAAAGAGGGTATGAATACAGGTGGAACTTCTTTTACACCTTTTTACCCACACAAGAGTGTTGGGAGCATTTAGATAAAGTGGCAACGCGAAAAATTGAGGCATTGAAAAGGCTGGCTTCCAAAAAGTTGGTTGAATCGAATGGCTCACAAACATCAATCATCAAATCATTTTTATATGCACATTCTGCAACACTTGGGTTATCTTCGGGCTTTCCTATTCCTGTTGATCCCTTCTTTTCGCTCAGTCTGCTGTTGAGTACAAGTGGTTTTTACTATGGATGGCTGTTGAAGTACATGTTGTCCGTTTTACGTCTTTCCAACTCTGTACAGAAAAATAATGAGTTATTAACTTCTGGTGAGGAAAAGGTAAGAGAGACGAACGAAACTCTGACTTCTGCAGAAACAAATGAGAGTGGTAGAATTAAAGAAAAGGCGTGTTGAGGACCTCGGCATTGGCAATAGAGAGACACCTCAAAATAGAGTCTTGTAGTTTTAATATTTAGTAAGTATGTAGTTTGAGAATTTCCAATTCTTTTCAAGTAAGTTAATCTATCATGTTCATATCATAAGCCACTCATCTAATGCATTAATTCAGACTTTCTTTTCTCTCATCAATGCCACTCCTGCATACATCTGTTTCCCTAACATCCGGCAATTCATACGCTCCATCTTCCCACATTCGTCTCAAAGGACTCCTCTCTTTCCCAACCCTCTCTACAGTTTCATTCACTATTGTTACAAGTTCATTAGTAACGTCTTCAATAGATTTTGATGCATCAACCACATGCCATGGGACTCTGCCCTGCTCCTCGTCAATAGCTTGGAGTTCAGCAAATCTTTTTCGGACACGGATTTGTAAGTCTCGTTTTTCGTACCGTTCACCTCCGTAGCTTTAATTAATAATTGTAATGAAGATGCAAGCAAAAGCAAAAGGAAGTCAGATTTATAACAAGATGCACAATTAATAGCAAAGCTACTTTTGCGATGTCTGCCCCGTAACTGTCTTGGTTGCGAATGAGCTAAATCGAATCAGTCATAAGAAAGGCATTTTCATTTTGGAAAACAACATGTATGTAACCATGAGGTATAACATTAAGAACTCTTCGGTGGGTGCTCTTATGACATGATAAAGCAACCAACAAAGTGATTGCAACAAGGTTGTTTTCCGTTATTTAGAACAACAGGTACATCGACACAAAATTAACAAGCAACAATTAAAACAGGAAACAAATGTCAGCAAGTACAAACCACACTTACCCTCCTCTCTTCTCCGCCTCATCCTGATCCAAATCCAAAAAAATGACACAATCCGGGGCAGGCAAACCAACATCCGGACCCATACACCATTCCAACCCCAACTCCCCTCCACTCATTGAACTCCTATCCTCCTCCTTCTTGGCGCTGGTAAAAGCCACTCCACTGTAGGCATACCGATCACATACGATGTGGGTGCCGGAGGCAAGAGTGGCGGCAAGTTTGGGTGCGGATTCCCATCGGTTCGCGCTGAAGAGGAGATGGATTGCTCGATCGTCGACTGAGCCGGTGGGACCGTTGGTGGTTAGGTAGTTGTTGATTAAGGTGCCGACTATAAAGATGAAGAAGAAAAGATAAATATTAGACAAGCTTCGCTTCAATCAGAGATAGTACATAAATACTTTGTCCTGACCTTGGGTGGTACGATCGGGAAATCGATAGGCTACGGTGGCCAATGAAAGGGAGAGGAGATGTTTGACGAGTAGGGACACTTGAGTTGTCTTGCCGCAACGATCTACGCCTTCTAGGAGGATGAAGGCTCCTCGTTTTGGGGTGTTGTTGTTGTTGTTGTTGGAAATCATTGTCGTTTTGGTTTTTGCCGATGCTTGTGACTTGTGCTTGGCAATTGTGTGCCCGCAGGAGAAGACAAAGGGCATAGGGCACTTCACACGTACTAAGCAAAATCGCAATGATAACTGGATTCGCAGGGCGCTATCTGCCTCCCTCCGCCCGCGCTTCTTCACCTACGGGCATGATATCGAACCTACAGGTAGAACATATAAATTAATTACTGATAACCTTTTTAATCTAAAGTATTTTTTAATTCTTCGACGCCATCGAGCACACAAATCCAATCAGTTTCAATTCAAATTCTCGTCGATCAGCCGATCAAACAACAACGCCCACTGCATCAAGGCGAACAACAACCCGGCAGGATAACTAGTGCCCATTTCTTTGCATTTGGCTGTCGAACGAGTAGCGGTACAATTCGTGTGGGCATTGAATCTTTGACGGCCGTGTCGAATTCGTATCAAGAACTTTGAACCTCCCGAAATAGTTTTGCAGTAATCCATACACAATGCCCAGCAAGGATAACCCCTTCCTTCAAAAACTGAACGAATTAAAGTGGGAACCAATTGAACCCATTGATGAAAATGACCCGTCTGTCAAAAATAACGAGCTTTTACAGAAAATCATTCGTCAACGAGAGATTGCCAAAGAATACGACCTTTTTGAACTATACGACTTACTGAATGAAATCATTCCTGCGTTAGCTGGATCATCTAAACGACATGTGCAGGCAGCACAGTCGTTGTACAAACTTGCTACCACTCTTTCAGTCGAAAACACAAACAAATGCCAATTGTACCAATTATTCTCGAACTACTTGAACGAATTGAACAGCAAGTTTGAATTTGATCATGATAATAATCGCAAGTATCGAACCAATCTTGCGATACTGCTGGCACCTGATACGGCATTTGATCTAATGCACAAAACTTACGCTGCTCAAGAAGCAGCCATGACAGTAATGCGACAAGGGAATGCAAAAGATATCCATGATGTAGAAGAAGAATTTGCAAAGACAAATCCATTAAAGGCATTACGAGACGAAGAACCAGGATATAAGACCATGATCCAGAGAAGTGTCGACCGTGCAGAAGTAGCAGATGAGTTGGCAAAAGAGGCTTTTGGAATGAAACGATATTGGACCGCAGAGTATTTTTGGAAAAGGGCTTTGGAAATTGATCCCACCAATGTCAAATATTACAGTAATTTATCCTGCGTATCGAAAATTCTTGGTAGGTACCTGAGAAGTCTATCAGTGGGCTATGGGAAACTTGCTCGAGAGTATCTTGAGAAGGCGGTTCGTGTTGCGGAGCAAGGGATTGAGATCGAACCTACTTGGGAACGATCGTATCAGAGAGGTGCAGAAGCGTATTTTGCAATGCACTCTCATGAACATTCCATGAAGATTTTGAATCTCCTTAAGCCCGCTTTTGATCGAGTAGAGGAACCTTCAGATAAATTACGTGCATTGCAAGATAGGGCGAAATTTAATGCCTCACAATGGTTCAAACTCTTTCGGACTGATGGGAATCATTCCATTACCAATTATATCCTCGACGCCATTTCTGTTGTTGAATTGGAAGTGAGCAAAGCTTGTGCCATGTGCTACAATTCAAAGAGGAGTAAAGTACATACAAACCAGGAGTTGCAATTGGCAGGTGACGATATCTATGCTTCACTAATGCTCGTGCTTGCGGCGTTGCAAAGAATGTATACCAAACGTGCTGATTATCATAAAGAAGCCAAGACTTCAAAGTGTATTCCCGTTGAATATCAAATTCAATTGCGGCGAATTGCTAAAGTGATGCCATTAGAGATTCTTTCCAAAAGTAAGAAATTGTTGGGTTTGATTCTAATGGAGAAGCCGAATATGTTCTGGGGGATGGAAAGTTTGGATCGATTGAATGTGGACTACCTTGCATTTGATGCTGATGATCCTGACAAAAATGAAGATGATATCAGGAGTGTTGCCGGGGCCGATGAAATGCTGGCAAGAGCTACTGGTGATTGCCGTTTGGGTTTAGAATCAGCTCTACATGTCATGCAACTGGTCGGGGGAAAAAGTGCCATCTCTAAAGACCCAGATATGGCCATGCATCATCTTTGTGCTTTCACGATGACGGTTTTGGATAGACTTGTTAGGTCTACTAGATACCCAAAGCTAACGAAATCTGCAATTGAAAAGATTTTGCTTTTCAATGGGAATCGAGAGGCTTTGAACAAGGGTGGTGAGTTTATTGGCAAGGTTACGAAAGGAGCTATGGGTCTAGACGCGTTCAAAAGAGATGGGGACTCTAGGCCATTTTTCCGCTTCATTGATCACAAACGTGCTCTCCAGGCCGTTGCCACGGAGTGCTGTCAAAGTTTTGATCCTGGTCAATGGATACAAAAGCTCTTGTGCTTGATTACCCCACTTCAATGGGCTACTACCTATGACCTCGTTGATACTGCTTTTGTGTTGCGCAGTTATGGCTTGGACACGTGTGATGGTAAACACCTTGGATTAAAGCTTCACGATGAAAAGGATGACTCCACTGATCCTATTGATGAATACGTAGCCACCATTGTTGGAAACATTATTCAAGGATTCTTTTATTACACGCCAAAAGAAGAAAAGGGACGTAAAGTGGTTGTGGGCCTCTTGCGAAAATCAGCATTTGGTAATTTCTTATGCTCTAATCGAAAGGCATGGGATGTGAATGAAATGAGTAACTTCAAGGACATGGTTATCATGGGACTGGACAAGTGGAAAACAACAAGTAAAAACAAGAAATCATTACACAGGTGGAGCGCCATGGACAAGAAAGAGCAAGAATCACTCAACCATTTGAAACCATTGAGTAAGGTGGAATTGTTTGAAAAGCAATTAAATGAAGGAAAATCCGAAAAAGATATGTTTGCTGTCACAGAAAAACCAGTTTGTGCTTCATGCGGAGGTCAAGCTGTTCCATTCAAATGTCAGTGTAAACTCATTTATTACTGTTCTAAAGAATGTCAGGTGAAGGACTGGAAGAACCATAAAGCAATCCATAAGAGAGCAATGAAGGCCACCAAATCTGGCTAGCATATATTTAGAAGGAGAAATGATGAATTCTTGCATTTGAAACACAGTATAAGGTATATATGATAATTTTACATTTATTCATAGAGCACATAAGCTAAGGTTTTTATTCTTTGTTTGCAATACTTAGTCCAAAATAGTCTCATTTTTTCAGCAATTTGCCTTGGAAATAAAATGGCTGATCAGTATTAACAACACGTAGAGCATAGTCCATGCACATCGTGCAGGATAAATGTTGCCTCCCAGAATCTAAGGTAATCATCCCAATGTTGGTTGAATAACTTAAAAGTAAAAGGGTTTGATTAGAAGGTGAGTCTATCTTTCTCAACTCCAAATGAGAGCAAACCAACCAACTTTGTATCCATCATAATCTCCTCTATCGGATGTCAGAACAGCTCCTTTCACAGCACCAGTACCAATATTGTCCCAATAGGCCAATTCAAATTTTTGTTGAAGAGCTAAAAAGGGATGTGTTTCTGTGTCTCTGGTCATCATCTAATAATCAAGAGGAAGTTAAAGCCACAGACACAGAGCCAGAATTTGATTGTTCCATCCATAGCTTTCCCTCTCTCCTTTCTCTGAGAAACATCTTTTTGGACGGTCGGACACAAGCAAGCTAGTCAAAGACAAAAATTCCAGATATTTTCTAGCCTTGCTTTGAAGTCAAAGAGCTATTCAAGACTGCCCACAATGACACCAACAAAACAATGCAAACAACAACACAAATGATGACGAAACATCAGCTGGGGACAACACCATCATCAACCATGATCCCTACCTTCCTAACTTCAACAGTCTCAAGAATCAATTTCTACCCCTCACAGAGGTCAAAATCATCCTTCAGGAATCAACCAGCTCCGCTTTCCCAATACATCTCACATAGACCGACCGCAACATCACAGATGAATCCTTCAAGTGACTCCCCGGCTACCAATTCTTCTACTATGTCAGTCTCATTTGATAAATTGAGGCGAGTCTATGTCAAGGTGTTGCATTCTCCATCTCTGCGGACACAATGCACCTCCACACACATCCTTTGACCGTGTCTTCACGCACAATGGGATCAAACACTTTAAGTCCAGCATCATCAGATGCACTCTCTGGGAAGTCATCAAGTTCATTGGTGCTGATTTAGATTTCCTTCCAAGCAAGGAGTATGTTCCATTGCTTCGTGCTGCTGGCACAATGAGGCTTCTTAACTCTGGAATCGACACTGAAATCATTGAACTCCTATATAGGGTGGTGGTGATCTGATAAAATGTTTCGCTATCTTCATCTAACTGCCAAGCCAATCACATGCGATCTTGCTGCAGATATGCTCCATGCTAATTATGATGTGTAACTGAGACAGTTCGTGCCTTGTCATTATTACAAACCCAAACCTTTCTGGCCCAATTTTTTGTCTCCGGTCTATGGTGGACCATGGGTCACTACCAACTTGTCTCTAATCTCAAGGAAAAGATAGGCCAGAGATATGCAAGATAGTAAGACCAAGCTTGGTATTTCAAGGATGGGAGATATTCTTAGCAACATTTTCCTCCCTAAGTAGGTCATTGGAGCTATAGATGAAAGATACCAACCACCAGTTGAGATGTTGTGGGATAGTCACGTTTGAAGCATGCAGTGTGGCACTTAAAGAGAACTGTATTTTCACAAGGAGAGAATTTTTTTAAGCTTGCTCAACGCGTGGAAACAAATCTCCAAGGCACACATGCTTTCATAAATCTGAAGAATTGAAGAAGATTAAATTCAAAGTGAAAATAGCAGGGTGAATACGAATGCTGAATAAAGATACCATAGCTTTTCAATTAACAGACCCTCCTGCCTCACGGACCATGGTTCACTACTGATTTGTCTCTACAATCTTGGAAAATTTATGCTAGAGTATTTAGAATAGTAAGGTAATTGGTACTGAAATGATGCACTTACAGAATCTACAAATTCGAATTCTCCAAATGCACCAACACATGGGCATATATTGCTCACAATAAACTTTGTTTTGAGCAATTGAATACAAATGTTTCAAAATACCTCTTTAAGGCAAAAGGTTAATGTCACAGATGCTTCAATGTCAAGCAAATACATCAAGTTCTACTGAAATTAAGAAAATCCAATTAGATTACATCAATAGAACTAGCTAAATCTTCAGCCTGTTGCATTGAAAGTTCAGTGAATGTAAACTCTGCATGGTCTAAGATGGTCCTCTGCTGAAACTGCTTTGAGTGGGGTTGATTACTTTTGTGTGATGTGGGACTTTGAATAACCTTTGTGCTAGTTGGTGTTCGATTGATACTAAGCCTCGGCTGTAGGCTGACATGAGTAGCTGGTGACAGATAGTTGTAAGAGAAACTGAGATATGTCATGAAATGAAGAAATGACCTATAGTTCAGCAGACTTACCAAATCACCCTCTGTATGAACTGCAGCACAGTGTGCCTTCTCCAAAACAACACAACAATTGGCAGCCAGTCTAGCATGAAAAATGCTTTACCTCCGGGTTTGAATGATTGAAATGGCTCTTGTGTCTCCATAATGGGTGGTTCGTTTCTGAGAAACGCCGAGGATGGAAGAAGTTGAATAGTGAATCCTAATACTAGCCTTTCCATTCAACACAGCCTTGACATTCGTGGACGACAAAATATACACCCCTTTTCTGTCCCAACAGTTGACGAGTAGTAGGTTTTATCTGCGGGTAGTGTCATAATCTTCAAGTAGATTGGAGGATGGATGGTACGGAATAGATCTTTGACAGATACAAAAGACAATGTTGAGCCGAAAAAATTGTGAATGTCTTCATTGAAGAATCACTCACCAAACTTCCTAACATCACTCTGCACTGCACTCCCCCCTAACCATACAATGATGAGTCTTCCTAGTATCTTTTAGAATTCAACAATTCAAGCACCAAAGGCAACAGTCTCGAACATTCCAATTCTCATATCACTGAAATGAAATACAATAGGGAAACCTCGTCTCCATTTTACCGTGCCTCTTTCAATGACGACCCCCTTTTGCCTTTGGCATGGCCTCTTGTGACCAGTAGCGGCGCTTCATCACCCTATCAAAAAAGCGTGAGCAGAGGGAATCTTTGAATTAATAATGTGAGATCCATATTTATTGAATCAATGCATTCAAAACCAAAACATCATTCCAACCATAAATTCCCAACACATTCAAGCGTTGTCACTTATCTACCATCCTTCGTCGCCTCGTTTTGATAGCCGTGAGTTGTTGTCAGTTGTCATTGTTCGATGCCGCTACGTATCATCATGTGCGTAGGAGTGGGCATTATACATACTAATTCCTCTGCTCTAACAAAACCTAAAAACACTATGCGCTAGCATGTGTGTGTTGCCTAGATTTACCTCTAGATACCCTATCTACTTATCTTTGATGTTACTTTCTTGGTACCTACTTCCCCTGAGAAAATGCACCTTCTTTGACGTTCTTGCAGGTTCTTGCTTCCCGTTTGGCCACAGCGCTGCTATGTGGCTCTACTCATGTTATTGCGGCCTAACATTTTTTTCAGACATACCCTTTTTATTGGCTAGATTGTTAGTATATGTTGTAGAAAACATACGTACCTTTTGATAAAATACGTACATTCTCAAACTGGCG
>JALLAY010000472.1:0-15002 GCA_036939635.1 Cyclotella baltica | reverse complement strand
GTTTACTGGGTAAAATTAAGAAGTTTTCAATTTTGGGGCCGGGTTCACGGAGACGGATCACGACCATCTCTTCTCTAATACAATGATTCTCGCAATTGAAGTCAGCTAATTTATTCTTTCTGAGTTTGGAGTGAGATACAATGCTCAGTGATTATTTGTTTCATAAATTCTGCAAAGATTTCAATTCAATATACATATCATGGTTTGTATCATGCATAATTAGTGGTCCCAACGACAATTAATATTACTGAAAAATTTAGAGATGAGTTGAGGAAGCCCGTCCAATCTGTCTTGATATTGACGTTTCTGTGTAGGTGAACTACCAAACAGATTATTGATTTGTGATTTGCATTCTCTAACATTGGGAAGGGATCTGTCACACATCTTTCTCAAAAACTCATCAGTGAGATGCGGCTCTGAATGACTGTTGTCACCATTATTATTGTGCGCCTGGGCTTAAAACTGTAAAATTAAGCAGTTGTGTGCAGAAAAATGCAGTAGCAAGACTAAAAATTAACAATTAAAAAAATCGTTCAATCATATGTTTCCCTACCAAAAAGAAATAGAAACATAAAGCTAGGGAAAGTTGCAACTCCAAAATGACCTCAATTAAGAAAGATGAAACGGGACTGACTCTATGTTTATTGAAGTTGAGGTTGAGATTTCCCGCCACTTTTGGTCGTCAGCACTGGATGCTCGCCACTTTCGCTCCGCCATCAATGCCAATCGAAAATACCATCCCAAATCACGACGGCGTTGTATGTTTCACCATTTCAGCTTCGTTCAGTGCATCTTCGGTGGTTTCAAATGGCAAAGCACGAACGCAACACAACGAGCAGTCAAAATCAGCAACCAACCTAATTGGCCCGAAGCGGATCGAGTGAGATGGAAGTGATCGAAGACCGCTTCGATCTGTCAAAGTCGAAGAAAACCAAAGTCCATTCACCAGCTATCCTGAAAGACACAGAGTCCATAAAAATAGTTATATCTGGCAGTACGGAACAAGATGCCATTGAGGTGGGAATAATCGATGGATATGATGATGAACGTGATGATGGTGAAGGAAATCGGGATTCGTCGACGTTAGAACGGGATGATGAAATGAAGTCGCATGACGTCGCTTTTTCTACTGTGAAATCTATACAAGTCACAGGATGTGGTATACAAGAACTCAACAGTTTCTACACAACACAGGGCGAAATTCGGAATGGTGCTCCAGTTTTTCGGAAACAAAACAATCACCAGTATTCAATTCAACAAAAGATTATTAGAAATGCTACTTGGTGCATTGTACACAAGAAATGTCTCCTATACTTTCAACTGTCTTCTTCGAGTGATACAAATAGCCTTGAGAAGGAATGGTGTGTCGGCCCACGTGGATCCAGCCCATCTCCTAAGCTGGAAGTGATAGAGTTTGTGTAACAAAAGCTGGGTTGCATTGATACAACACAATGTACAGTCTATGTGAAGCCTTTCATAGGAAACAATGATGGAAATGATTGCTGGATAGATGCAGTTTCATCACAGCATTTTATTGTACAATAATCATTGACTATGTACTATGTAAATGTGATTTAGAGTAAAAAATTAATATCATAATATTTGTGTCTCAGAGCTCAGGGTAGACTATTGTATCCTCCTTTTCGCATCAAAAAATTCCTCACAACATTTTCATCGAACTCTCTCTACTTTGACATCAAACAAAACAGTCTGATCCCTCCTAGGATTCTTCACCACTGAATCCAATGCTCTCCTCTCCATATCTGTAAACGGTTGTGGCTGCAAGTCAGGAAATGCACCATAACCCTGATCTGCAGGCACAACAATTCTGCGTATACCACCCTTTTGCATACCTATAATCCCACTTTCAATTCCAGGTAAAACTGTACCATCGCCTACAGTGAAGAGGAGGGGTGTTCCTTCACCAAAGCCATTTGGATCGTTGGCTTTGGTGTCGTAAAATATCACCTAACAATTAATTTCAGAATGCATTGTGAAACGCTTTTAATTCAATTGAAAATCAATAACTGTATAATGCATAAATTGTTTCGATAAAGACTTACCCCATTCAAATTCAACAATCTTCCCTTCATTGTAAGCTCCACCTTGCTCCCTTTTCCAACTGCAGCGCCACTCCCCTCCCGAAAATCTTTTATCTGCACTCCATTTGCTAATTTACTAAATGGTGCTTCTCCATTTGGCGGTTTCTCTTGCTGGCCCACCTCAGCGAATTGAGCGTCAACAGCGTTGGCATTAGATATGAATGGTGTAGCGATACCAAATGCTGAAATTTTGTGGAGGATGGATCGTCGTGTCGTGTGGTGTTTATGTGTTGATGGGTCTAGAGTCAGCGCCGTGGCGGAGCAGGCAAGTAAGATGACACTTAAAATGATATTCATGGTGGATGTTGTTACCACTGGAGTGTTTCGAAGGTCGAAGCGGCAGCTATCTATCGATGGTTCATTTGTCGATTTGATGAGATGCGGTTGCATCGCCCATCGGTCGCCATCACTGCCGTCATCGTGTCAAGAAATATTTTCTTTAAATAAAGGTAATTATATTTTGATCTATATAACAAAACCATTATTATTCAATAGTATCTTCGTCCCCCCCAAAACGATCCTCCTCGCTCGCTCCTCGCGGACACCGACACCGAACCACCCGCAACCCGCAACGAAACAATGAGCACCCAGCCACCACCCAGCAAACGGTCTCGACCAGGCCGTAGCTCACGCAGGCGCAAGCGTAAAGCCCAGTCAATACTAAATGCGGCTGCATCACTTGTCGAAACCAACGCCAGGACCTCATCTACGGCCGCCGTCCCGTCAGATCGGGGAATAACTCTGGAAGGTGTGAGGATTCGCAGACAAGAGTTTCGAAGGCTGAAAGCTAATAATTGCGATCCCGTCACCAGAATTGAATCGGAAGGAGATGACTTGTTAGACCCATCAGATGAACGGCAACTCACGAGTCAATTGGGATTTGTCCCTGGAAATGTTATTTGTGTGGCGGCTCGTCTTACTCCTGAATTTGACTCGTCAACATCTCTTACTAATGGTAATAAAATTCGAGCGCCATCAGTGGTGAAGCTTTATCCTATGGCAGTTCGTGATTCTTATCATGGAGGTAAGAGTGATGGTAGAAAGTTTAAAGGGCGGAGGCGTGGTGGCATGAGAACTGCGGATAATGTTAAGCCAGAAACATGTGATGATATAGCCAATTCTGAAACTGCAGGTGAAATCAATGATGGTGATAAAAATGGTCCCATTAATTCTGATGCTGGGACATCAACATCAAATGAATCTGCGAAGCAGTCATCAAAAGAAAGATGTTGGTTCATTGAAACTTCATGCAATGCACAAGAAAATGGACAACCCAAACGTCAAATAATTGAACCATTTCCCACACTCTACTGGCTTACATCTCCAACCCTCCGATCTTACATAAGTCAAATCGAATTATCAAAAACCAACGGAGTTCAAAGCATGGAACAAAGATTGCGCTCATCTCAACAATATTTAGATCAGATGAAGAGGGCTCACAAGTCCTATGGGAAAGATCGATGGGAACTGCTGACTGATGCTGATAGAGAGGAGGTTTTGAAAAGGGGTTGGGGAGAAGCTCTTGGTGTTGGGCGTGGGGTTGCTGGAATCCGTCCAAAGAAGAACAAGCACATTGAGAATGACAACGATTGCGATGGCAATGAGATTTGGGATGGAGTCAAATGTTTGCATGCTCATGCAGCTCATTACTTGGCACAGGTAGAGCAGTGGAGAGAAAAGAGACAGTGTGAAAAAGCGTCTATGAGTGATGTTGAATTGGACACAAATGATATGCTGAGCTTGATTCAGTCATGTGATGGAAATGATCTTAATTTAGTTGGAAGGTGGACAATGGAAGCTGTGTTGGAATTGTTACAGACGCAGAAGAGCCCTGTGGTCAACAGCTATGGTGGATAGGACACAAACATAAAGAACAATAAACTTGTAGTGCCCTCTTGGCTTTGATTATTGCTGATTTCGTAACAAATATTCATTATTTCAGAACCTTTTGCTTGGCAAGATACTACCATGTTCTGTAACAGCGTTGTGAATGCCGTTTCCACATGCATAGGAGTAAATAGCCTTGCGAATCCACAAGCTCAAGATATCTTTTGTTCAGCCCATGTGGATGAACAAGCCTCGAAATCAAAGTGTTGTGCATTCTTTGATTCAACCTTTCCCAACAAGAGATTTCACTCTATCTCTTGAACTATTCATACGTGTCGTCACCAGATGCCACAAATGAAAATCTGTTGCAATGACACTCTACATCTGCATTTTTGTTGAAGAAACCTCAAAAAGGATGCATCTACGCGAGCTCCACATCCTTCCTGTGCAGTTGTGAATCCCGATCTTTGTAATTGCATTACGAAAACCAAGAAGCTACCATCCATTCTTGACAAAAAACGGGAGCCTACATTGGCATAGAAGCAAACTGTGCAGGCAACAAACAACAAAAGAAAGCATTTGTGCTTTGTGAGTACCGTTTCCTCTTGAATAACAGAACTTAGACCGTCTCTATGCAGTTGTAAACCCAACATTAAAACATTCCATTGAGCACAGTTTCCGTCTCATAAAACTAACTTTCATCTAATTGCACGAGAGGCATTAGATCACCACCCAACAGATAATTTAACGTAGAAACAATACAATAGCAGCAACATGACCTCTAATCAATCAAACCAAGGACATTCTCTCCTCGAAGACTGGCCGATGTCCAATCAGAACCAAGCACATTCTCTTCTTGAAGACTGGCCACACCATCCTATCCAGCCTAAACGAAGTGTCACAATGTCCGAATACTCAGAAGTTCGCCTCTACAATAACAGATCATACGGATTTAAGAAATCCTACTCATCAAAGGACGTCAACATGTTTCGAGAGCAGATATCTCTTGAAGGGTCAAGTCTCCAAAATCTTATTTCTCGGTTCAACCTGCCAACAGGAAGAGCCATCCATTCGGCACTGGAGCTTGTGTTGATCAAGCACGAAAACCTTGTAGGCCTCGAGAATTATGTTTCACCCAAGGCTCGTCAAGACTTTGTAGAAGTGCGCAAAATTCATTCGGCTATGGTGTTGCGAGCCCAAAAGCTACTACGCGAGAAGCGTACAGACTCAGACGAAGTGGCTTCAGACATGCTGGCAAAGGTTGCGATCGCATCAAGTTCGAAAAGTTCAAAGAAGGCCATGCTTAGAGCCTCAATGTCATTGAAGGCTGAAAAGTTAGATTTTGTTGGTAAAAGCCAAAAGGATGACCGTGCAAGTGCTAACTCTATTCGCAAGTCTTCCGGGTTGAAAGATAAGGAAGATATCCAAGAGAAGATGCTGATCAAGAAGAACTTATGTTTTAGAGTTCCAGTGAATTCTGCAAAGCCGGCCAATATCCATGCTACCAAGGCCAAAGTTAGAGCTGCTCATGCTGCCTAATCTAAGGGATATTTTGATTAGCGCCAATGATATAAGCCGCTCTGGGAATAAATCCAATTTTGTTTGACTGTGGTAGCATTGAGTTCAGTATAATACTGTAAGCATACTAGAGATAATCCACGTCGTAATCAGAATAGATGGCTAATGTATAATTGCCCAATAACTCCTACGTATTCTTGTTCTCTGACTCTATGATGGATGATGATTGTTTTGGTTCCGACAAAATTGACAATGACAACAGATGCATCTGTGAAGAGCAGTATCCATGAAAAAATACATGCAGAGCAATCAGGTCATTGGAAATGATAGTAAGGTACTACATTAGAGGCTAGAAGGATGATTAAGTCAAAGAGATGGTGCTTAAATTATAATTGAATGTATTATACATTACAATGAATGAGAAGTGAGTCCTTGACAGGGCGCGTATGATACACATTGACATTCAAAATCAATTCTGTTCAATTATTGAAATTATGAATACATGTAGCCTGTGTTCCAAAAAAGTCATTGCCCCTGGTGGGTGTGATTGACTCAACCAAATAGTACAACACCACACCATAATTTCAACAATCACATTTCTATAGCAGTCACAACAACAGTGTCCAGCGAAATCAAGGCAATCGAAGCCCGCATTGATCTTGCTAAAAAAGCCAAAGCTCGAGCTCGCGCCTTGGCAAACCTTAAAAATGCCGAGGATTCTCTGAAAAACGCCATGTCTGCTCTTGGTGCTGTGGCAAAACAAGATAAAGAAGCTAGTGAGATTTGAAAGCAGCCAAGGATGCTCTCAAGGATAGGTAATCATCATATATGAAGGAGATGGTGATAGTGACAAGAAGTGAGGTGTGTCTTTGTCTGCAAATGACAGGGGCAAAAAGTGGTGCGTACAAATTTCAAAAAGCATAAGATAATAAGTCAACATTGTTTTTAGACGAAATTGGTATTATTATTTGGAGATCCCTTTTTTGGCTAAAACAGATGTCATATTTGGATTCTGCATGAAATTTTGGTCAGGAATCACTGCTTTACACGCGATTCTAACCCACCGCTGGCCTGAACAAGATTCTGGAGGCGCGTACCGAAGAGTCCATGTGTCAATCGGGACTCCGCGTGTAAAGGGGTGGTCAGGAATACACTTTGATTTGGTCGTGAAAGTTGACATTGAACGACACAGATCTAGTCGTAGTTACTTAACAATTTTCGATTCACTTAATTATTTTGCAAAAGATCGTTAAATAAATTGATTAAATTGTTGATCGGTGGTTGCGTGTAAAATTGGTTGACAGCTTGTCGCAACTGACGATCACAGTTGTTAAGTAATTTTAAAAAATATCAATCGAATTGGCATTTAAAAATTGGGAGAGCTTATTCAATTCTAGTTTGCAGTACACAGTTGACTCACTGAACTGTGTAGTGCAACAATTGGATTTGGATTATTCCCGGTAGAAGTCCAGATATAAGCTCCCCAAATTTATGGGTGGACACTTGATCCCAAATGTACGGTAGATATATTAACTTTACTCTATGTGCTCTATATGGTCCTAACATTGAATAGAGAGGAAGAAATAGGATAGGGCTCGGGGAGAGCAATCTAATAAATATTCACTTTAGTATCAGTGTAAACTGCTAGATCTATCGATCTAATGCTCAAACTTATAAAAATGTTTAGTACATGTGATTAAACTGTGTGTAAGACCAGTGTGAGAATAAGAAGTATTTAACTGTAAATAGTCAGGATCAATATTTTCGCTGTGCACTTGTTCTCAACATGTTTCAGTGTTTTTCTTATTTAGATTATAAGAATAATTTTGCCCTTTCTGGTTGATTTTGTAGCATTGAATAAGATGGGTTTGTACTAAATCCTATTAGGGAAAAGGTTACAAGTTCACAAAGTGAAAAATAGAGCGCCTAGCTCAACTATTTTGGTGTGCACTGTCTATAGATGATAATAGAAAAGAATTAATGTAAAATTAGAGTTCAACAATTGTAGAAAGGCAAAACATCAGCGCAATATACTTCATTTATCTGCAAAATTTTCAATTTTTAATAAGATGATTTGTTACAAATTAGAGTCATTCTGGGTACCTTTGCACACTTTCTTGGCCTGTTTTCTTTGTTTATGTTTCTAGGGCCAGTCAAAGATGATGTTGATGCAAAGTAAGGAAAAATGAATGGACGTGGTGTGTGATTGGCATCAAAATCAACAATTGAACCCATGATTAACAGTGACTACCCTGTTTATGGGATGTATAGAAATCACAAAATTGTCACCGCTCTGTGCAACAATGAATCACAAAATCATACATTAATCAGCCAGTCGGAGTAATTCAGAAAGTGTATTAATGTGTAAACTATGGTACTCTTCCCATTTTTAGCTATTTCATCACAACTACAAAACAACCCCCAACCGGTAGTAATGATTGGAAGAATACCTCTTTTACGTGATATCAGGCTTGACAAATTAGTTCTGATCCAGTATCTTATCTGTTCACATGGTAATGTTGAATAAGCTGATCAGAAAATATTGAAAAGCATTGCATTGTATGAAGTACTAGTATCGATTGATGTTAAAAATCGACTAGCTTCATGTGAGTTTTGCAGTAAATTTTGTTTGAAAGGTTAAGAATAATGTCAAATCTTGCTTCTTTGGCTGTTATTAAGTTAGAGATGATTGGAGGAACTTGGTTCTTGCGCTTCAGTTTAAAAATCACTGTTAATGCGACTTTCAAGAATGTTGTTGTTTATGATAATTGCTCCTATAAACAGACCTAAAATGTGCTGAATAACCATAAATTCCATTTTGTGTTAGCATAGTTTTTCCAATAGAATGATACATCATTCTAGCTCATTTGAAAATACTAGATATTGCAAATGAAATGTATTAGACCATCCAAATCATTGCCCTGTGTTTAACTACCCCCCAAACATCATTGTCGAAGAGGATGGCTCAGCTGTTTGAGGGGTAGTTAAACGTAGGACATGAGTTACGTAGCAAATTCAGATAGATGATACAATGATATTGAACTTTCTGTAAGGTAGAATCGCTAATTTATGCATTAAATTTTTATGGGAAATTACACAATACCTAGATATACAATTTTAATAAATTCGAAATCGCAAAGCATGAGAGGAGCCACATAGCTGCGGCAATGGCACTGCGGCAACCGGCGACCGACCTCCGACCTCCGACCTCACCAAATCGAATATCGACGATGAAAGGATCCACACCAACACATTTAACACCAAACACCAGCCCCATGGGCCAACAATGGAAACCATTTATCGAGAACAGACACCTGCTGTGCTACGCTTACCATCTTCCCCACCAAAACGAATCTGACAGTGCGTTCACTTCCTCTCAACTCGACGAATGGTTTCACAAACTGCACCCATCAAATTACCACAATCAAAACGACGCATGGACTGATGCTATTTACAAGAACCAACTTCTCCTACGCAAAACGGCATGCACATGCGAATATGGCTACTCTGATACATGGCAGCCTCTGATCCAAAACACAGATATGAAATGTGTACTCGAAGACATTACACGTGCTGTATCAAATATAGTTGGCGTGGATGAGAGTACACTAAATTCCGTCAATATGAACTACTATCCGAGCGGTGGAGGCGTTGGTTTTCATGCCGATGATGAGTTTTTGTTTGATGGACTGAATAGGGAAACGAGAATTGTGTCTCTGTCGTTGTGTTCGGTTTCAGAGAATGAGGACAGGGCAAGAAACAAAGACTTTGGTGCACGCAAATTTCAGGTGAAACGAAAGGGAAAGAAACACAATAGCCACGAGGATACAAAGGAAATCATATTGCGACATGGAGATCTCATGACAATGGAGGGTATGTTTCAAAAGTATTATCTGCATTCAGTATGGCCGGGTGATAGCAAGAAATATGTCGACCATGAGTTGTGCACAGGGGAGAGAATTAATCTGACTTGGAGAACAATTGTTTGTCATCTAGATGGAAGTCCAGAGTGTAGAGGGTTGAGGTGTCAATTAGTTGATCAGAATAGATGAGGTGCATGTAAGATGCTTGATGGCATGAGCTCAAATCATGACTGGATGTGTTGGAGCTGAAGACATCACATCACAATTATCGATTGACAGAAAAATGCTGAAAGAGATGTGTTGGTAAAATCGTGGAGTGCTAAATTCTGGCTATTGAGAGAAAACCACTTGTCACAAAGCCATAACAATTCCCATTCGAGGATGCTTTTAATGCAGATGTCCTGTTTTAATTGGCATGACAATTCAAACTTCTTGACAATGAGTCAGAGTTACTCAGTCCAATCAACTTTATCATCTTTAACTTACTTCAAAGCCACATTAACCTGCTTCAACGAAGTAAGATATGAATCCAAAGTAGGTGACTTATTGTCAGCCGCAACAGAAACTAATTTTAAATAAAGATTTTTAAGGACTTAAACTAATTCTCACACACTTCAGGATGTTGAGATGATTGGGCTCAAAGTAATAATGTTAAAAACATCATCCATTAGAACTACTATCTTTAACACTATACCAACTACCTGTTCCAGCTTTCCAATAACTCGGATGTTGTAACTTATGCTCCATTTCCACTTTAACATGATCAAAATCCTCAACCAAACCCCCCGGGAGCTGACGAAACCGTCTTGCAGCCCAAGGCGCCAATTCTCTATTACGGTACGGCTGTCTTGGCATAATGTCATAATACTTACTCCACCACCCGCCCAACCATTCAGATGGGAAGCCACCATTGTGTTGTGAATGCCTTTCCCATATACAGACTGGCAATCTGTCGTTCCTAATTTCACCTTGCATTGTTCCAATTTCAAGAGATCTTCTGCGTTGTTCCCATTCTCTTGGGTATGCTAATGGAACGTGGACGTATCGTACTCCGTTTATGTTTTGATCCCATGACAAGTGTGAATGACCAAATGCATGCAGATGATTCAATTGTTGATTGTTGGCATTTTGATTGCTTAATTGTTGATGTAAACTTTGTATCCTCTTTTCAAGATAGGTTGATCCTATGCAAGAGTGCAGCGTGGGCAATGACAGATATCTCTTCTCTGGAATCAAATCAATTTTGGGCAAGAAGTGAGAGAACGTGAGTATCGATGTTGACTCCTGAAATTTATTGTTCCCATTCAAACCGAAATTGAAATCAAATATGACATCATTCAATTCATCCATAAAATGAGCAACTGAGTCATCTAACGGAGACAGTGGTTCAGGCCACTTGGCCTTTCTATAGTCAGCAACCACTTTCCTAGCCGACGGTATACCACCCCAGCATTCAATGGCAGGCTCCGTATCAAAAGATGAATGATACCACGAAAGCAACGGTAGCACCCAAAGCCCAGATTGAACCTCATCACATTCAATTTTCACTGGACCAAAACGTACATCCTCATCTATACAAAGTTGAAATAACTTTTCCAATTTCTCAATGGAATCCACACATCCATCTCCGGCACTGCTAATCACCAACCCCGGCGTTGAATCATCATCATCCGCATCTAAATTCGTAGCAACATGGTGCTTTTTCGGTTTATCAAGCCACAAATCATGATTGCCGGGGACGAATGCCACCTCTCCAAAAGTTTGTTTTAATGTCCGAAAAGTCCATTGTAATATTGATAAATTATGTGATACATCTCCTGCCACTATAATCATTGTTTTTGAAGCATCTTTATCTTGGGATGATGTGCACATGTTCTTGATCCAGTTTCTGTTTGCGGCGTAATCAGTATGAAGATCAGATAAGAGTAGTATTCGTTCAATTTGTGGTGCGTGATGGATGGGTGTGCGGAATTTGTGGAAGCGTTTTATATGAAATAATATCTCTGATTGGTCGTCATGCAATGGTGAATTAGACATTGATGTAGCTAGACGCGAAAAGCGTTTTCGCATCGGAGGCGTTGTCGAGTATATTTGCGGGTGATGCTGGGGTGCCGCAAATAAAATGTTGGCCAGGAATGCTACTGGCAACATGGCCTCAAGATTTCTATCTTGTGAACATTCTTTTCCCGCTAAGTTTCTCCAGATCTCCTTGTCTGTGGGGGTTGGAAGAGACGATAGTTGATGGAGGCCGACCGAGTATGAACAAAAATGCCGATGGCCTCCGATGGCAATGAGGGCGACGAGCGACGAGAGACGGGAGACGGCTAAGGGCGGCAAAGTTAATGTTAAGTAAATATTTACTATGCAAAATTGAAATTTTCGTATCACAAGATTACATCTTTCAAGAGAAATAAAAAGTTCAATTTTATATTACTGTAACCTTAATCACAGAACGAAATCCTACAACCTCAAAAAAGCTCCCACAAACAAACGTCCTACCCGTGACAGCCTTGGCCTCTAGCAACCATGATGTCCTCCGCCGAATCAACCACCACCACCCCCAAACCATCCACCACCGTAACTGCCGTAGAAAACGCCGCCGAACTATCCTTTGGCACCGGTTTCTCCGGCGAAGACATTCAAATCCTCTCCAACGCCCAAGTCGCCGTCATTCTCCAAATGTCGGCTCAAAACGCCCTCATCCGAGACGAGGAACTGCACGATGTTTACAAAAAGACACAAAAGTATGTTGAGAGGTATAATACGATGAAGAATCCGGAGAAGGAGCATCAGGAGTTGGTGGATGAGTTGGATAATTTGCAGGGGTGAGTTGACTGTGCATGTTTTGTGTGTTAATTGTTATTTGATGCCCTTGTTTTACTCAATATGAGAATAAATATTTTTTTCATGATCGAAGGGCACTCACCACGTTCAGAAAAGAAACGGAAGAAGGACAAGAGATGGAGCTGCATCAATTTGAGGTGGCGGCATTAATGAATCTTGTGGCCACTGATACCATGGTTGAGGAAGCGGTTGCTTTAATCCCTTCTTTGAGCAGGTGAGATTACTTTATTCAAGATGTTTTCTGTTACATTGAAAAAGCTTCAATCTATTTTTTTACCATGGTGTCGACACAACAAACAGATTTCCTGAAAGTGCAATAGATGAGATTTTGGATTTGATTAGGAACACAATGATTAGGATTGTTAGTTATGGAAGTTAGATTACCATTGTTTGTTTTGTAAAAGACTTGACATACTCTAATTTGGCCTTGAAGAAAGAGAATGCGGGGATGATGAAAAAATGTCAAATTCATGCCTCTGAATAGCAATTTAATCTGTGGCAGAAGAAGGCATCCTTCATAACTTATTCTCTCAATAAAAAATCATTTCAATACGTAAAAGAGGCAATTCCACTAGATTCCACTAATGATAAAAGAAGCTAATTTTTGCTGATAACTGCATGATACACATGGATCTTTTGAAACAAGTTCAGAATTAACACCAAGAAATACCAAGAATGTTTTGTAATGATGAGTATGACTGTACCAATTAACTAGTTAGATATAGTTTTATCAAATGCTCTTGGCCTCATGACCATTTGTTGAAGCTGAGCTCTCTCTAGAGATGAAGTATTTTTAGATTTTCTATACTCATGTGTGTAAATAGCAAACGGTAATGGATCGGCACCAATTGGGCCCACATCACGGAGCTAAAGGGATTCTACAGAAACGATGCCGTATCGGCACCCATTCAATTATCCTGCAAGACACCCAGATTTAACAAATGACGGAAATCAACGGGACTTGCGACAAAATGACGGTCTACTCCCGTGCATTCGAACACACTCACGTTAAGTAACTGTAAATAACTGGTATTCTCGTAACTAACGGCAATTCCCGTCTTCTCTCCCATGTGACTTGTGTTTTCCGTGACTTTGTACGTATGCGACTGGACGATCCCGTCAATATTGCCCAACTGACTTGGCCTTTCCCGTCTTCTTAACGCTTTGTAACGGAGTCTTTTTGTCGTTTCCTGTCTTCGTAACACAGTAGTTTCGCTGTTTCCCGTCTTCGTAACGCAGTCGTTTTGTCGTTTCCGGGTAGCGCGCTCTTTTCGTCACTTCCGGTCTTCATAACGCGTCTTTTCGTCACTTCTCGTCATTTTTCTCAGTTATTAAAAAAGACGTAAAAAGAAGGGCAAAGGAGGAGAGTGAAGGAATTATCCACTCTCACTTGACAGATCCAATAATAATACAATCGCCATGCAAACTGGCTTCATCACTTTACAATTATAGCTCATCGCCGTCTTCAATCTATGGTTGATTGTCGGTTCGCACACCTGTATTGCCATGTTCTCTCGTCGTGCTACCCCTCTCCTCTCCCAAAGCCACACGTGCACGCTGATCATCAGGGGTCTCATCTGGCCATCACCCCAAAACAGTTTGACAGATGATCTCATCTTGCATCTTGCTACAATCCCAACCTATCCCAACAGATCCCAATTGCTACTTGCTACATGAACATACAGTGACTACATTTGGCCAGGAAATTTATACGCGGATGTTGAACTTACTAAGGACTGCGTTGCACCAAATGAATGACTGTGCGAGAAGGCAACTCGAAGTTGGGAGAGATGTCTTGAAAGCAGCACTTGGAGAGTAGACCGAAGACGATACCAAAGCAGATAAAAAAGAAGTGGTCGGTTGCCTTGCTAAACGACCCACCACTTCTTTTCTCTCACCGCCATGGCACCGTCTCCTATACCACTCTCTGATTGCTGCTTTCAAGAGGTTATGAGCCCAAACCCACAACAAGATGTCGCAAATAGACATATGACAGAAAACACGCCAATTGTGATTGTGGATGTCAGGCGAAAAATAATGACCGCTTTGAGCACGAGACTTTTGTGCCATATTCTCTCAAGTTTTAATTGTGAATGATCTGTAGCTGAATGCTGCTCATCAATAGAGGCCGGTGGGGAACTATGCGCCGGATCGAGTGCTTAGTTGTACCAGAGTTTGCTCTTGATTTAGACGTCATGGGGAAGAGAGTTGAATTGTTGATTGGACGGATATGATGATGTGACTGTTCAGGGAAAGTGGGAAATTGCTTTTGGAGTCAGGAAACAGATCAGATGTTAGACGCATGATGGGGTGACGAGTCCGTCACTGGTGGTACGATCGAAAGATGTGTCATGTGAACGATGGGGAGAAAAAGATAGTGAAGCATCGATGGCAGAAGCAAAAGAGTTGTAGATTTGATGGAGGAGAGATGGGGTGCCATTGGAAGGTGAGTTGGTGGGCCAGACTAGTGAAGGAGGAAACGGTTCATTTGTGTAGATGTGTTGAATACTAGTGGTAGTTGAATGCGTGAAAGTGTGCCCTGAAGAGAGCGCTTAATTGTTTGAAGGGGGCTGGAAGGAGCGTTGTACACCTGAATGGTGAGTGCTGATTGCACGATGCATGCCCTGATTAAGAGCGCTGGATTGTTTTAGTAGCACTGGAAGTAGACCTGAAAGTGTGCTTTTAAGAAGAGAGCTGGATTTTTGAGTGCAAGATGAACCAACAGAGGCATGGAAACCGTTGATGCTCACAAGAATTATGATTGTTTAGTTTTACATTGATTTGCTTTGCTAAGCATCAGAGGATTGGTTTGTTGTTGTTGGCATCGCCATTTTCATGATACAAATAA
>JALLAY010000471.1:0-15077 GCA_036939635.1 Cyclotella baltica | reverse complement strand
TCAAGTTTCTACGTCAACTGAACTATTTCTCCGTTGTGAAGGAACTGAGGGAGAGGTGTGAGAACTTCAAAGGATGTAACAAGGGCAGCTGGACATCCCAGCAAAGGTCCCTTCACCGTCAGGTTTGACTCGAACGGGGAGTTCTTTACCATCAAGAATAATGCAGGCTCACCTGCCCTGAAGGCAAAGATCTCCAAGTTTCATCACAAAGTAGGCTTCTATGCCTTTGACTTTAACGATGATCTCACCTACTTTACCATTATAGCTGGAAGGGTAAAGAAATAACTGATATGATGACTGATCTATTTGTCTCGGGCGATCATAAGTGGAAGAAGTTCGGGGATTCGTCCAGTGGGCCATTCAAGATTGTTGAGGTCAATGAAGAAGGTCGATTTTTGGCAACAGCATCGGGAGATATGATTTCCATCGAAGATACTCTCCGTGGTGAATGGAAGCTTGTACACTGCCGCTATGGGTGTGGTGTCAAACCATCTTGTGAAAAGGATGAGTGTGGTGACAACGGTTTTAGTGATGAAGGCTCCAGGTTTTCGGTACTGGCTGATGATGATGAGGATGACAAGGAAGAAAGTGTTGAAGAGGAATCAGTGGCATTTGATGACCAGCACACTCTTCTGGGTAGTGATGGATCCACCTACGGCTCGGATGACTGCTCAAGCACCACTTCAGATAGCAGTGATTCCAATACCACCTCTGATTCGTCAAGCTCTTCCAGTAGCAGCTCTTCACTCTCAAGTGGCAAAGCCAAGAAAAGAGGGAGCAAGACTAACAAATCCAAGAAGGCAAACAAATCCAAGAAGACCACATCGGACAAAGGAGGTAGACGAAGAGGGAAGCGAGCATCCAAGTCCAACACCTCTGGTTCTAAAGTCAAGCACAACCGTTCGGCAACATCTACAGACCAGCCCGTTCCAACAGAATCGAATGATGCTCCAACTTTAAATGCCAAAAGTCAAAACAAGGCAAGCAAGATGTATAAAGCACCAGGTGCGAAGACGAAGAAGCAGCAGCAGCAGAAGGAAGTCAAGGAGGATAGCGGGGTTCTGAATCTGGAGTTCGGGGTAGACTACGAGAGTGATGAAATGGATCGATGTGATGAAAACGGGTCCATGGAAGATACAGCCTTTGTACTGAACGAAAGGACGATTGAAGATGTCATTCCAGTTACACCAAGTATCTCATCCACTCCCACACATAAGAAAACTGTTGATAAGAACTTATCCAAGGTCCTAGATCCCAAGGAAGGCATGTTCATGGTTCAGCTGACGATCGAGATGGAACCGGGTATGGACCATACCGAGCGCTCCTTGCTCGGAGTAAAGAAATGGCATGAAACCTACCACAGGATTGACCCTACGGCAATGATTATGCCCAGGATTCAATTTGCATCTGGAAGAGTCCCACCACTTAAATCACACAATGACAAGAACTACCCTGGCCCTGACTTCTTCATCATGAACAGGTACATGGACATAACCAACAAGTATGTACTCAGCACCGACCCAGTTGATTCAAAGACGCTCAAAGCACGGATCAAAGCCCAACAGGAGTCAGCAAAGAACAAACAAAATCCAAACAGCAAGAAGTCCAAGAAGAAGTCCAAGAAGAATGAACGTACCAAAGGTCCCACAGCTATGTTTATTGTCATCAAGGTCAAGACCCAAATACCACCAGCCCTCTGGGAAGAAACAATTGAGGGCCTCGATATTGCACTTGCAAGGAAACACAAGATTCGGACCATGTACAAGGCAATTCAATGCTGGGACTCAGCATCACGTCAGGCACTTATAGGTGTTAATAATGGTTTATGTCCTGCCGGTGTAGGTCAGACACTCATGCACTACTGTAAAGAGATTGAGAAGAAACAGATTATGCATAGCAGAAGAGGAGCCGAAGATGTTCAAGATGCGCCAGTCATAAGTGTTGTTCTCAAGAAGCTCAAAGAACTGGCACTACCCGACGAGGAGAGGGAACGACTTACTTTTGAATCCTTTGCTGACCACTGTCAATATGTTTACTGGATCGAAACCAGTGAGGAAGGATGGTTGTATTTAGAGCCACTCCTTGAAATTTTTCAGCGCAGCAGACTTATTAACAAGGTTTTTGGCCCTCAAGCACATCTTTTCACTATGAAGAACGGGAGGAAGAGTATCTCAGCTGTCCGGACCTATCATCGCAAAGGACGAATTAGCATGGCCTATCAAGCAGCGTCCACCACCATTGATGTCTCATCAGTGTGTAATTACGATCTAGAGGTCAAAGTGAAGATGCAACCACAACAAGTTCTTGATGATGAGGGTAATCCTACAGGAGAAACATTTCAGCCTCGACCCCCTCACAAGCGTACTACTCTTCGTAAAGAGCTGTCCAAAATCACGGTTAATGGGATTCAAGTCTTCCACACTGCTATTATCACCCTTCTTCCGCCAGAGCAAGGACAATCCAAACTGGTTGTACCCTACGACCCTACGAATCCCTCGTATAGGTACATCTACCAGTGGGCAACCGAGACCGCCAGTCAGTTTGCAGCTTTTATGTACCAATGGTGGACCAATGAATCCTACTTTCATGACAGTACGGTCGAAAGACTTATGAATTCCTTCTATTTTAACTTTGCAGCAACGGCAGAGGACTCTACCTGGGATCCAGTGCACAAGAAAGTAAAAACGAAGTATTTATCTACGTCTGATGCCTACCTCGAAGAAAATGCTGCTATTGATCCTTTGCATGAATCGATGAATAAAGTTGAATTCACCTTTGAATCAGATGTCAGCAGAGCTTCCATACTCAAAAGACTTAATTATAAGCCGGATGCAACGTGTGATGATGTAAATTCTGGTACATCAGGTTTGACAGGTGATGGAGATTCATCATGCGGCAGCTCCATCCGATCTGAGACTTCTCTTGGTGCAGCTATGGGTAGGACTGCTTCCATAAAAATGGACCTTGCGAAAGCAAATATGGCACTTGCAGAAAAGGAGAATGAGCTGAGGCGCCTGAAGGAAATGATGGAAGGAATGCTGTCTCCCTCGAAACCAAGCCCAGCCTGCGAGGAAACCTTGGGTGAAGGCAAGTCAGTCTCCTTTCAGGAAATGGAGGTCGACGATAAGGAAGACAGTGAGCCGGTGCAACCGGAAGTGGTAGTGGTGGAGGATGCTTCGGATGATGAACCATGTGGTTCAAGTAGCATGGATGCGGTAGGAATGAACACTACCAAAATAATGACACCCACCAAGGGAGAAGCAAGCGGCTCGAGCAATGACAAGGTTGCCGGGTCGCAGATGCCATGAGTCCGATGGAGGGCCTGCTCTTTTCGGGCACTGAAGAGCAGAGTATACAACGTGCCCAAGAACCTTTTGATGCCTCTGTGATGGTGGGCTCCCAAAAGCAATCAGCTAATGATCACAATAACACAACTACCAATACTAATAAAAATATGACAGACAGCCAAATGCAAGAAAACCAACATTTCCCATCCTGGCAATACTTACAAGAAGAACCAAATAACAATCGAGCATCCACAGACAGCCCCGTCAATTACTTGTTCGATCTTCCAAATAACAACTACAACAACTACAGCAGCAACACGTCCATCCCCTCCATGTCCAATGAAAGTAAATCAAGCCCAATGGACCTCTGTAGTCGAATCAGCTCCATGCCATCTATCGCTTCCAGGAATAGGTCAGTTTCCAGCAGTGGAAGTGAATCAACTACAACGGTTTACAGATATGATAGTGAATACATGCCCTCAATTGCGGACACTGAAGCATTACCGGAGGACAGACCAGGCACAGATGTCAAAGTTCCACCCCTGACATACGAGGAGTTGGTCTTCACCAAGCGAAACATGACTGACAGTGACTCCTGTGAAGGAAGTGACGATCATACATCATCCCAATCGGAGGAAGATGAGGACAGGTTGAGAGGAGTAGGTGCAGTACTGAATCCAACCAAAAGCTTTCCAGTCAGGACTGAAGCAGACCTGAAACTGGAGACTCTGTGGAGATCTCGTATCCAGCTACTAAAACTTGGGAGCAGCTCCTTCGACAGCAATACTTCTGAGGATAGTGACGGCAACAGTTTCTCGTCCTTTTCTGAGCAAGGATATGATAGAGGTTTTGATTCAGACAGCAGTGAAGAATCCTTCCGTCCTCGTCTGCTCAGTAGATCAGTATCAAGTGACAGCTCTACAGACTCAAGGCTCTCATACGAAAAGAAAAGAGGGATGAATACACCAACTATTGATAGTGATGAAGTGTTCCTACAACTTCCATCTCCACCAAGCCCAACGAGCTGGAGAGGAGAGTTTTATGAAACAGCACGGCTTCAAGCCGACTCATGGGATGATGATGAAGATGGCTTATCAGACCTACCGTCATTAGGGTCGCGTAATCGGTCAGTAATGAGTGGAGAATCTTACACCTCGTCGTCGGATGACTCCAGTAGGAAGAAAAGTAAATCTCGGCATCAGGAGGAAACAAGTATCGGGGGTAATGAGAGTGATGACTCGATGCCGATCCTCACCCAAAGATCACTCAGCAGCAGCTCAGCAGATATATCCGCCAGGAAAAGGATTATTCTTAGCCAGTGGAGACAGCAGGACGTGGACTCAGACTCGGAATTGTCAAGTGAGAGCAGTGATGCTGTGTCATATCCTGGCACAACCAAGAGCCAAGCACTCGATAGTGATGAGGAATCTATTCCATTGCTCACTCATCGGGATGACAGTAGTACTGATAGCACAGTCAAACTTGATAAGCAATGGATCTACAAGACCCTAGACAATGTTGGGAGGAGTGACGGTGAACTTAGCGACCAATCAAGTCAGAAGAAGAAGAGTAGTACCGGTGAAGAATCTCCCAGTGGTGATGTCAACAACAATTGTCCTACTCAGTCGAAGAATACCTTCAGGTCCATTAGTGCAGTCGAAGAAAAGAAGACACTACGACGCAAACGGCAAAACCAGGAGCGGCTTCGACAAGCTGGAATTCAAATAGTACCGTGGAGTTATCTGGATAGCACACTGCTAACACAACATAACTCACACCGGGCTGCTACATCCACTGTTTATGAACAAACCAGGTGTGACAACAAACTGGGTGATACAAGGAGGGTCTATGAGGATGGTACCAACTTACCGGATTATTCTATACGGTCTGATACACCAACAGTAGCGAACAAGTCTATTAAAAACAACAATGTGACGTGTAGAAAGAGTCAGGGAGGTGGGAACAGATGGGATGCACCACACTGTTCTCAGGATGCAGAGGAACCAAGCGATCCTTCCTCATCTTCTAGCTCGTGTGATTCCCTCAGCTCTAGTTCAGAAGTATCTACCTCCACAGGAGACAATACAGATAGCAGTAGTGGAAGCAAGGACACGTCAAGTGACCATAGTACAAATGAAGTTGCTACGAGTAGTGAGGAAGACCAGTCGCGCCAGTCGTGGGACGATACTAGTGCCACTACAATCACTAAAGGTAGGCTCAAGAAACCCGCCAAGCGACTGCCAATCAAATGTCAACAAATCTCGGGGAGGGCAAGTAGTATGCTCCTAAGGAAGGGTTCGAATGCACGGAAAAGGCCAAATAAGAGGTCCACTCCCAAACAAGTCAATAAACGTCATGATCGAGTAACCTCCAAACAAACTTCCAAGCGCCTACTACGTAGCAATCACCTCACACGAGACCAGAAACAACTAAGAGATAAATACAGGAACTTCCACATAGGTACCATGCGCTTCATGAAGAAGATTGCAGTCTCAGACAAAGCAGTGTTACAGGCAATGAATGGGAGATCCACAGTGGAATCATGGTCAGTTCAGGAGAGTGGTGGTCTAACGAGCGAAGACAAAGCCAAGATTCAAGAAGAGGATAACAGAGAAATTGACATTGTGTCGGAAATGATTAAAGATGGAGGAGCCGGGAGTGGTACGAATTCTCTTTGAGAATGTGAACAGTCTCGCATTAGGTACCCAGCCGTGGAAACTTGACAAGCTGAACGGTCAAATACTACGAGGTCTAGGTGTTGATATTTTCTCCTGTTGTGAGACACAATGTGACTGGAGGTGTATGGGAAGTGATAAACAATTCCTTAACATCATTGCACCAGGTACTACAAGGAAAGGGTTTGCAGCCAACAACAGGACAGCTCGAATCGTATCGAAGGACCAGGTGGGCGGCACAGCAATTGCAGCCATTGGAAGAATCTGTGATGTGGTTGCCGACAGTGGGGGTGATGAAACAAAGCTCGGTCGATGGAGCTGGATCAAAATTGAAGGAGACACGGGCATAATAACCTATGTAATGGTGGCCTACTATCCGAGGAAAGCAGCAACCAATGGTGCTAAGACAGCCTGGGAACAGCATCGGCTTTACTATGAGAGTACAGGTGACTTTCGATCGCCTGCGGTTATCTATCAGGAACACATCTTAGCTCAGATAGGAAAATGGAGGTCGGAAGGACACAATGTTATCTTAGCAATCGATGCTAACCAGCATATTTATCAAGGTCGACTAGCAGCAGCTCTTGCTGAAGAACCATACCTAATGAAATGCAAAATTGAAGAGACTGTAGGAGAAAGAGCGCCGAACTCATGGTTTCGTGGCAAGGACCCTATCTCTACCATCTTTGGTTCGCCGGGAGTAGTTGGCACAAATGCAATGTGTTATCCACACTGGATGGGCATTGGTGATCACAGAATGTTTCTTCTAGAAGTGGACTCCGTGTCCCTATTTGGCGGCGATTACCCCAAGATAGCAGCACCAACAAGCCGTCAACTCAATTGCAAAATCGAACGAACTGCCAAGAACTATAGGGCCGAGCTTACCCGGCAAGTCAATTCCCATCGTATGCATGCAAAGCTGGAAGAGCTATATAAGATGGATCAAGATGACCCTATCACTGTAGAACTACATGAGAAGTGGGATAGGCAACTTGGTGAACTTATGCGGAGTGCAGAATCCACATGTACCAAATACAAACGGTCTGACTACGAATGCAGCCCGCGGGTAAATCTTTTGCTACACAGAAGAAGAGCATTAAAGTGGTTATTAAGATGGCAAGAAGGCAAGGTGGAGCAAGAAGGTAACCTTCTACGAGCATGTGAAGGTTGCAACATAAAAGAACCTCTTTCTCTAACAAACGACGAGGTACTGTGCAAACTACAGCAGTGCCAAGAACAGCTACTGGAGATTCGCAAAGAAGCACCATCGATGCGTGAACAACACCTTCGAGAGAGATTGAAATCAGCCATAGAGACCGGAGATGATGATGAAGAAGAGATTAAGAGAATCATCAAACGGGAATCTGACAGAAGGAAACAGCGCCGGATTAACAAAGTTATTAAACCAAACCAAGGCAGAGCTGTCCTCAAGGTGCAGTTGAACGACCCTAAACTCACACCAAGATCAGAAGCCAAATTTCTTACAAAGGAAGATGAGATTGTCAGAGAATGCAATGATAAGTTAGGGAGCCGATTTCAACTCGGAAAACGGGCGCCAATATCTCATGGACAGCTTGCTGAAGATTTTGGAAACCTGGCCAATACAGCCAGTGCTAGAGAGGTTCTCGAAGGTACATACAACTTCCCGCCAAACACCGATAAGGCCACCAGACTGCTGCTGGAAGAAATGACCAGAATGGCAAAACTATTTGACAAGGGTGGAGACTATAATAGAGAAATTACCCTTGATGAGTATGTGGGGTACTGGAAAAAGGAGAATGAGAAGAAGTCCTCGTCATACTCAGGACGTCATGTGGGGCATTACAAAGCCATTGTTGATGATATACAACTGTCCTCATTGCATGCGGCGAGTATGAATCTAGCTATCAAGAGAGGCATCCCACTAAGCAGATGGAAGAAAGCAGTCACAACCCTTCTTGAGAAAGAGGCAGGCAACTGCTACATCGAGAAGCTCAGAGCCATATGTCTAGCAGAAAAGGACTTCAACAGTATCCTTAAGATATACTATGCGAGGAGAATGGTCGAGCTCATGAGATCGATGGACATCATACCGGTAGAACAAATAGCCACCAAAGGAAAGACCGCTATAGATGGTGTGATGCAAAAACAACTCTTCTATGATCAAGCCAACATTACGCATGTAGATGCATCACTTTCTAGCACGGATGCAGCCAACTGCTATGATGCAGTCAATCATCCCGTATGTAGCCTCGCGTTACAAGCTGTTCAAGTACCGGTGGCGGCCATTGCAACATATCTCTTAGCACTTCAGACAATGACGTTCTTCCTCAAGACAGGTTTTGGTATGGCCTCGGAAGGGTATGGTGGTACGGAAGAAAACCCTTTCATGGGTCTAACTCAGGGTAGCTGTGCCTCTCCCCCGGTTTGGACAGCAGTGAGCACAGTTATTGTGCGTGCTTATAAGCATCAGGGTCATGGTGTGGAGATGAGAACAGTGTGGTCTGGCTTGTTGGTAGTAATGGTAGCCATACTCTTTGTTGATGACACGGATCTTTTGCATCGACGCAGACTGAAAGGGGAATCAAGGATAGAATTTGTTAGGAGGGTGAATGCCGCTACCTATCTTTGGGCACAGCTACTCCAAGCTACGGGTGGGAATCTTAAACCCCCGAAATGCTACTATTATCTGCTCCTTTACGAGTTTAACAAGGGAGTAGCGACGCTACGGAGGAAACAAATGTGCTCATCCTTTCCTCAGCTGGTGATTCCCCAGCACAACGGACCTGATGTGGCCATTGAACTGAAGGATGTGAAGGAGGCCACCATCACGCTGGGGGTATACACGAATCCCAGCAGCGACTCAACGGCACAGATTGACAGGATTGTTGCTAATGCATACGAGTGGGCCGACAAGGTTGGTGATTCGAACCTCACACCAGGTGAATGCTACCATAGTTTTGTGAGTCAAGCGCTTCCTCAGGCAAGATATGGACTCATCCCGCTGCTTGAAGCACCGGAAGTGTTGGAAGAGTCATTCTTGAACATTTACTTTCGAGCTCTACACAAATTTGGTGTAAACCGACACATTACGGTAGACTTTCGATGGCTCCCATGGCAGTATCAAGGTTTAGGGTTACCTAACCTGGGCCTTGACAAAGCAAGCATGATGCTACAGTTCGTAAGCCGTCACTGGAACTGCACAACAGGGCTGGGGATCCAACTGAGGCGGACCTTCGAACTTGTACAGATGGAAACAGGCCTTGAAGGCAACTTCTTGAATCGAGATTTCCCATCTCTTGGTATTCTAGCTACGAGGACATGGTTCAAGACGCTGTGGCAGTACCTGCATTTCTACCGGATACGCCTGGAGTTAGAAAACGTTATAGTCCCGAAGGTCAGAGATAGGGATGAGCCAATTATGGAGAGAATCATCCGGGACTTCGACAGACACTTCTGGCTACCCTGCAACAGAGTACGAAAATACAAGAATGTATACTTCCTGTCGCAGGTACTGTGTGTTGATGGTCGGAAGATACATCCCGAAATGATGGACAAGTCAAAAGGAAACGACACGACACTAGAATTCCCGCTAGAGTGTCCCACTGAGACAGACTATCGTCTATGGTGGGAGGTTCTCAAGACCATATCGTCTCCCACATTGGAATACTCCCCACCCCTTGGTGAATATCTCCATCCAGGATACGACACAGTGACATGGGAAGTCAACGCTCTTGATGACAACGTGCTTTATCGATGTTGCAAAGAAACAAATTTGTGCACGATTTTCTCAAAAGTGAATAGTGGTAGACAAACAAGAGCAAGTTCCAAGTGGGAAGATACGGGCATGACGGTACAAGAAAAAGCCTCGTGTACTCACAAATTGTCAGTTACATCCGTAAGCCAAGGAGTGGTCCATTATGCATCATCTCATCCGATCAAGCGACTGTCTCAGGGAGAGGATCTGAAGGATATGAGTCTCTTGGAAAGACTACATAGCCTAGACAATAAAACCTTGTGGCGTCATATGGACATAGAAGACGATGGGGAGTGGATTATCGATGCACTCATTGATGGAAGCCTTGTAATGGTTCATGACGGCTCCTACATGCCCAAGCTATCTCCAGAAGTCTGTGCGACTGCACTTATCATCTTCTGTAAATTAAGAGGGAAACTAGGCTCTATAGCGATTGCTGAGAAAACAGACCACCACACCGCTGGTAACTACCGGGGGGAAGCCCTAGGAGGTATTCTTGGTGGGTTAGTTCTCTGGGCAGCAACGAGAGCCGAGGGGGAATATATGGACACAAGGATAAATTGTGACAACCTCGGTGTGGTCTCTAAGATCAACAGCAAATGGAAGTACTGGCCAGAGAATCAGGTACACGTTGACATACTACAATGTGTCGGTAATATTCTAGAGGTGCTCCCCATGTTAGTGGTTTATGATCACATCTATGGCCACCAAGATGACAACACACCTTTTGACGAGCTGCCTCTAATTGCTCAACTCAATGTGTTGGCGGATAATTTAGCTAAGCAGAGACTTAAGGAAGCGGTTGATGAGAACATGTTTGTCAGCTCACGCTTTCCGTTTGAGAGAACAAGAGTCTTTGTGGGGAATAAGAAAGTGACATCCTCGCTGAAAGGAGCACTTTATGAAGCTTGGGGCAGACGTGTGGCTAAAGAGGTGTTTGTACACAGAGGAATTCTAAAACCTAGATCTTTCAACCGAGTGAACTGGGAAGCTGTAGGTGATGCATCGAGATCCTTCCCGCATGGATTCAGGCTTTGGATAACGAAGCAAGTTACGCATTTCGCCGGACATAACAAAATGCTGTCATTAATCCATCCTGATCATGCGAGCACATGTCCATGCTGCGGTATAGAAGAAGAATCAATGGAACACATTAGCCAGTGTACGAACCCAGGCAGGACACAGATGTTCCGGGAATCCACTGCAGAACTGATCGAGTTCTGTGAGGATACTGGGATGGACGGAGAACTATCAGAGGGGCTTGAGAAATATCTCCTAGCAAGAGGAAGGAAAACACTCTACGATGTCATTGTAACAGACGATGAAGTCATTCTCGACTACACTACCGAGCATGATGAACTTGGATGGAATAACTTCCTGGAAGGGCGTATATCTACCACGCTCTTTATTATGCAGGATAAAGCCCTCACTGATAGCGGAAGTACGATGAGCATACAAACGTGGTCAAAGAAATTCATATTGCTGGTTTTGCAGATAACACATAGACAATGGCTTTTTCGCAATGCTAAAGTGCACCTAAAAGTGGCGGACGGTCGGAATGAGTCTGAGCACAAGAAGATCATTCAGGATGTTAAGCGGATGATGCTTGTGGATCCATCAGAGCTACTACCTCGGCATCAACAATTACTACTTAAAGACTTTAAGGCACTAGGCGAGGGATCAACGATAGGAAGGATACACTGGTTGAACGAAATGGAGTCGGCTCTAGCAGCTAAGCGATGTGTACAGGACGGGAGAGACACAGATTATGCCACAAGCCGGGTCTCGTTGCCTGGCTTCAGAAGTGGGTCTAATCGGCTCCCAGCCAAGTTCGGATATCCGGGACGGTCTGCCTCCTGAAGTATACGGGAGATGAGGGGTTTTACTTGCAACCCACAAGTAATTAAATGATTTAGTATTCTGACCCTGGTGCCGAGGCGCCTGCTCTCTCTATTTTGACGGAAAAGAAAGATTCGCTCTGGGCTTGTAATTGTAGCTTTAATTCACTGAGTAATATTGTAATATTGACCACAATTTCCCCCTTTTTCCGCCATCTCAAAGAACACCAAACTTTACTCAAAACCATCTCAATCTCAATTCTAAATATACGACCAAAGGAAATCAAAATTCAAGAGGAACATTAATGAGCGTCCCTGAGGTGAACATTATCTTCATAATTCAGATATCTTGGTGTATGATGTCTTGTCGCTGTGATACGAGATAATTAATGACCACTTCTATTAAATTTACAATGGAATGTACATAATGAGCCAGGCTCCTCACCAAGTCTGTGGGGCCCTATTCCTGTCCAGAAAGTGTCCTTGTGCCCACCAAATGCCATCTGTGCTGGTTAGACAAACAAAGAGATTCAAGAACAAGTACAAATGAAATACAGATAATTGTGAACTAAGGTCGTTATAAACAAATACCTATATATTTGCATCAAATAGAGGCAACTAAATACAATTAGTCTGAGGGTAATCTAAAAATGATAAGTAGAATAGCTCCCTCCAGTCTTGCTTTTGCGTCACAAAAAGGGGGTGGTCGAAAGGATTGAAAAGAAAACAATCTCAGTGATTATCTTCAGAGTTGGCAACAATTCAATTTATCTTCAAATCTTTGCTGCTATGAGGAGCTTGCTTATTTCTTAAGCTAGATGGCTCTTCGTTTAACACACATGCTATTATTCAAGCTTCGGCATGACCACCAGCAAAGACACCTCTAGAAGATGAACAGAGCAGGTTTATCAGAAAAAATCAATGGTTGGTAATTGTCTTCTAATTCCCATACGGAACAATATGTTCCCCTTTGAGCAGCTGTATTTCAATGCAAGAACAAATGCACCAAAAGGAGAGAAAACAAGGAGCAGTGGAGCCTACGAATCTATCTACCAGTAACCAGTCTATATTATACCCATTCTATCAGTCAGTTTTCCAACATGGGCTGGGCTCCTCACTAGCTCTGTGGGGCCCGTCTCCTGTCCAGAAAATATCCTTGCACCCACCAAATACTATCCGTGCTGGTTAGAGGAACAAAGAGACAAGAAGTAGAAATGAAATACAGATAATTGTAAACTAAAGCATATACAAGCAAATACCTACATTTTTGCAGCATAATGGAGGGACAATTAAATATAATGATTCTTATTGAAAATGACACGATGAGAAACAACGTAGGTAGTCATGGAGAGGAATAACATGGCTGTTCCTTTTCTCTTCATTCATTGTCCCCTAAATTAGCTCTAAATTGTCTCTTGAGGATTTCTTATTTCCTCTATTTATCATCCTCAATTTTTGGGAAACAGATGAAGCAATTCATGATCAAACTTTGGATATCCAAATGTCAGCATTCATTCAATTACGACGAAGTCATTTTCATTGATATGAGGCTTGATTTTTGGAGACAAGTATCAGCATATCTGTGCACTTCTACAGCTGGCTTTACTATTGGGTAAACCTCATTAGATAAGCTAGCAACTACCTAAAAATCTTTCAAAATCACTAATAAGCCTCCTGTAGTCTTTGTCTAATTGACTATCTATGATTGATAAACACTGTTTCGATAACAATCCCACAACATACAGATGGATGAGATACAAGATGATTTTGTATAGTCTCAATTCTTTGACCACAGGTTTGAAGAGGGATACAATTGCTGATGCGATTGGTAGATATTTAAAGACTTCATGGAAGTTTTGCATTGATGAAAAATGTGCTTCGTTTGCCCATTGATGAAGTCTTCTTGGTAAGGCAAGAGAATGGAATCAACCTCTCTAGGTTTGAGAGCGGTTTTTTGCTAAAGATTGTTTTCCTCCTCAGCCTTTGCACTCTCAACCCAATGGGTTGCAGTAGACTCAATAATACATCTATTTGTAACAAATGTTTTTTCAACAGAGATGAAATATATATCTTAGATTCTTTTGCTATGTTTCAGTCAAATTTAGGCAAAAGTCCGTGAACGAATTTGTTTTGAAATATGAAGTGTTGTATTTTAGGATGTGGATGCACCAGGGGTGCATCCTAAGCATTTCTCCCCAACAAGAGGACCAAACTTCATCTCCTTTACTTCTGGGTTCTTGTGAGCTGTCTTGTGCTCCAACATTCCATCAAAGATTGCATCTCGAACTGCAATTGAAAATTTTAGATACCACACTCCCATGTGCAAACTTGCAGTCCATACCTTGCTAGCACTTCCACCCACTTTAGCATGCCAAAACCCTTAGCTTTGGCATCGTATTTCTGGGCATTGGTAGCTACAATGCCCCCTCAATTTTGGGAACTCTTTCCTTTTGTGGACAGCCTTTCGCTACCACCACCTACTTTGCTTGGTTTGGTTCTGGTGCTGAAATGTTGCTGTAGTTTCACTCAATTGCCCTTTTCATCTGCAGAAACTTGGGAAGCGAGTTTCATCATATCGATTTTCTCTGGCTTAACTGAATCTGGAGTGATATCAGGAATATCCTTGACGCAGGTATCCAAATCTATCTTTGATTTCACCTCATTGATGAAAGAGGTTACCAATCACATGAGTCTAGCAACACTGCGGTCTTTCGTAATGACCTTGATATTCTTGTTCAGGAGGTGGTACATCATGTTTTTGCCCTTTTGCGCAAACTTTGCAACACCACAAAAAGGTTTTCAATCTGATTGTAGCAATTTAAATAATAGTACGTCTGCTTGGCAGCTTGATTCTTCTTTATGCACATGTCCAGAGCACACAGACTTTGTCTTCATCATCAGGGGAGTGGACGGTAGCACACAGGTTGTCGAAACCAACCACATTTGCAACCAGGCCCCTAATATCATCCATGCAGAATACGGATCAAGCTCTGTCAATAGACCAGTACTTGTTCCCAAAGAGGAGTGCGGATGAACTTACTAAATTTATGAGCTACTCTTAATTGTTTCATACATGAATACATAAGCGAGAAATAATTGGCAAATGTTCTGACCATTGGTGGGAAGAAGTTGCCAACACCTTAGTGTATTGGGATTCTGGAACATTCATGTCATCTTCAATTCAATGTTGTGTTTTATGTTGCCTTTGAGCAAAAGGTTTACTTTTGCATCTGAGTTTCTTTGCCATACGAGGTCCAAAAGATCAAAGCTAGTCCCGTCTAAAGTAAAGTTCTCATGGTACTCCTTTTCAATGCTACCCTTTATGAATTGGCGGCAATCCTGGTCGACTTAACTGACGTTTCCCTCTTCGTTACTATCATAATCTCAGTAATTGAATCCGGAGGAGACAACAATTCAATTTATTTTCAGATCAAATCTTTGCTGCTATGAAGAGCTTGCTCTTTTCTCAAGCTAGATGGTTTTTCGTGTGACATGTGTGTCATTCAAGCTTTCACATGACCACAAGCAAAGACACCTCTCT
>JALLAY010000470.1:0-15662 GCA_036939635.1 Cyclotella baltica | reverse complement strand
TCTGGTCAGTAGACCTTGTAACCTCTATAACAGAAACAGTCTTACCCCTGATCAGTCCTCATTATATATCTATAGAAGATTCTAACAATGAGGTTTGCTTCCCTTTAATGAATTTTGACATGAGACATCTGCTTTCGATGGACGATGAAATAAGACATCAAAACAATCATAAATGGGTCATATGGGTCATTTGTGACAACAGGACATTCATAAATGACTAAAATCAGACATTATTTATGTCATTTGAGACATGGAAGTTTTACTTTATGTCATTTAAAATGTCTTCAGTTGACCTTTGGCACAACATAACCTCATAGACAGGAGTTCCGATCTTATTCTAGTGTCAACCTGCTGCTTCTTATTGGACATTTTTCATTGCTTGGTGGATTCCTTCACCTTCACCTTCCTATATCAATTTAATTTAATTTAATTTCTGCAAAGGGTATTGTCCTCACTAAAAGGGTTGTCAAGCAAACAAAAGTCTGCAGAAAGGGTTGCATTGTGTCAACTCAAATTCATGTGCTAAGGAATTGTTGTCCCCACTGTATCCTATCTAGCGATGCATTTGTGTTACTTCTCAAACTACAGAACACTGCAAAAATGGTTTCATGGCAGACATGCTTGTTGAAGAATTGAATAAAAGATACTAGGCTCCGCTTCGCTCCGCCTAGCGCTTCGCGATGCTTGACATAAGTTGTTGGTTAAGCTGAAGAAAAGTGTTGGTTTGTATGTCTTTATTAACCTATGGTTATAATGAGAGTAACTTATTATATTCTTCATGCTAGTGAGATTAGACATTGTTAGAACGGTGTTTAGGTTAGAGTTAAAGCTAGAAATCGGCAAATGAATGTCGATACAAAGTTGGTATTGCTCATGAATCCCAAATGACTGTTGTTGCATAGCTTTTGTCCCGATCCAACTGTTTACTTGAGTAAATCCACGTTGAGAAAGTTGATTGTCTCAATATCCTCAATTCACTATCACTGGTAATTTGAACGTAACAGTGAATACATGAAACAGATTTTGTCATATTCACTCACCAACAAAGCAAAAGTATGCACAGTAAATCCATATCAAAATGGGGCTTTGGTTGTTGTATATGCAGGTTGTTGTGAACTGGAAGATCCAGATAAAAATCACCGAGAAATCGCTGTAGATTGTTCCAGCCTATATTTCATTTGAACTTCAATTGCTCACTCCATTTGGGTTCATTTCTGGTCGTCCTTCTTTTTGTTCAGTCGTGTCGAATGGATTAGATACAAAGGCTTTAATTCAAGGCTTAACAACAAAGATTGGAAGCACTCACTGAACTGTGCACATGCACTGCGGATTTTGTTGAAGAGGTGGTGTTTCCAATCTCTAACTGGCGATTATTCGATTTATGACGGAGGGCACATGCATCTTGGCTTCAGTGAGCTATCAGCGAACGAAGCAAATGAGAAGAAAGATTGTATCGAAGGGGGGTATGTGGTTAGTTTCACTAATAAATGAAACGATGATCAGCAAAAAGATTGGAACCACTTACCTCAGTGTTAATTAGGTGATTCGATGAACGCGAGTGTCTTCGTTGTCCCCAAGGAGTTGATCGGAAACATTTACATTGTGCATGTCTGTTAATTGGACGAATCATATTGTGGTTGAAACAAACGGAGCAAGAATGAATCAAACGGGTCCAAAGAAACGAAGATTGGAACCATTTACCAAATTTCATATCATCAAAATTGACAAAAAAGTGAGTCTCTTTACATTTAAGCTTTGATAGATCAAAAACTATTGATAGCCAAAGACACGTAGGCTTTTCATCTTCTATCTCGAATACCGTAAAAAAAGAAGCCGAGTATCGTAAAACAGATATGAAAGATAAAATTAACAAGGACTTTTCTGTACCCAACCTAGGCTAGACTTCTACCTCTTGAAGTAGGGATTGTTGGTATTGTTGAAGTTGAGATAACTCCAGGTTTGAGGGGTTTGCCGAAGGAGGCCTGTAGGGTAAACCAGGCACATTGGTGCCAATGGAAATCACATCAGGAATTGGAAAACGCTCACGCTATACAGCACGAACATCACGAATTTAAGAAGGCCCAAGAGAGATTAGATGAGGAATTGGCAGAGTGATAATTCACATAAAAAGCGGACGATAGAGAAAGATTCAACGACTCATGAAGTGGAGAAGGCTAATGTGACAGGTCATACTGCCGAACATCACAAATTAATGTGAGCGGTAGACAGCCGAGATCCTGGAATGTGACGGATCGTACTACTGTCGAACATCACAAATTAGAAAACGCTCACATTGATCAGCAGGAACATCACGAATTTGAGAAGGCCCAAGAGACATTAGATGAGGAATTGGTGGAGTGATAATTCACATTAAAAGCAGACAATAGAGAAGGAATCAACGACTCACGAAGTAGAGAAGGCTTTTCTAAGAAGATAACCACGAAGGTGACAAGCATCAAAATTACATATGAAGGATAGATGTCTACCGTACGTTTGACTTGAAATGACCATCCCTAAATTGAGCGGGCTTAATGCTCCAACTTCCGACAGAAATTTTCTCTCCCAATGTTGCATGAAGTCCTTCAGCGAGTGAACCACTCCACGCAACTTTGAATTGTGGCAATCGTCCTACTAGAAATGGAGATATAAGCCCGCTCAATTTTTGCATGCGAATTCTATCGGAAATTTACAAAGTTACTTAACGACTGCAACCGTCGGTTGCGACGCGTCGCCCGCTTTTTTACACGCGGCTGCCGATCAGAGATTCCATAGATTTATTTAATGATCTTTTCAAAAATGATTAAGAAATTTGACTATCATTAAATAACTACGATTAACTCAAGGTCATTCAAGATCAATTTCACTACTAACCCAAAATGGTTTCTAGGCCAGAATTTGACTCAGAATCCGATATGGCATCCGTTTTGGCCAAAAAGGGTCATAAAATACATCATGGGCACTTGATGTCAAATGTACAGTACCTACAAATGCCGAAAATGGAAAAAGGAATATATTTTTATACATGAGAAGGTAACGAGTGTCGAGCCAAATGTATGGATCACTGGCTACCTATGAATGTGAAAAGAGAAAAAAAACAAGCTGGAGGCAATGGCAATGATAATGATGATAGTAATGGAGAAACTCAGGGCGGGCAAGAAAAGTAATATAACTAAGATTAAAAAATCTCTATGTTTTTATACATTACGTTATGGATTCTGGGATTGGAACGAGAAGCCTGTCTTGACGAAAGCACGCGCTGCAACCTTTCAGTATTGGTATATATAAATTGATCCAGTTACATTTATGTGACCTACAATAAAGTGATAATGGTACATGCTGGGGATCACCATAAACAGACCAATCAAGCCGAGATAGAGTAGTACTGGTAGAGGTACTGACAAATACTCAAAGACACTAACAGTTTTGAGCAAATTTCTTCAAAATAAGTTTTTGATTGTATCAATCATTGACTAAGGTAATAATGCGCGATGAACTCATTAAGACAATGATCCACGAAGATGTAAAGATTCAGTGGGGGGATGATCACTAATTGACGAAGGTGTTGGTAGAGAGCAAAACGTAAAGTATGCTGGAACTTCCAGTTCACCACAGGTATTACCCAAAGCAGATGTGGACACCATGACTCCATTCTCATCAGTCAGTTGTACTTCCGCAAAACTGAGACGACACAAGCAAAAAGCATTATTGTCACAGTTCCTGTTGTATATGAAAACTCTATCAATGGAAGATGTCGTGCTGAGTTCAACCTCCCACCAAATATCAGCCGGATTATTAACATTGTCGTCTGTGTGAGAGAATCTGCCATTCGTGATATTATTGTCAACTGCAAAATGTGCACCAAATTTATCTGTTCTGTCGTTATAGGTAGATGATTGCTCCACAGACAGCAGCTTTTCCACGGCAACATTAGCCACGCCAGAAAACACTTGAACTTCAACCATGTGTAATACCTCCGCTGTCGTAGCTTGAATCTTCACCTTCTTTGCCGGGCATGTTGTCAGAGATACGGGAGATATTGAAGGAGAATTGCTAGAACTATTAGATGGAGAAGACGTTGGAGAACTGGTGGGGGGAGGTGAGGAGCTAATGGATGGTGAACGGCTCGGTGGATTCGTTAACTGTGCTGTTGTTGTCGTTGTCGTTGTTGTCATGGCGGGACTCATAGAAGGTGTTGCTGTTTCGCTCAAACATGATGTAAAGTATGCTGGAACTTCCAGTTCACCACAGGTATTACCCAAAGCAGATGTGGACACCATGACTCCATTCTCATCAGTCAGTTGTACTTCCGCAAAACTGAGACGACACAAGCAAAAAGCATTATTGTCACAGTTCCTGTTGTATANTTGAGGTGTTTCGGATGGTCGAATTTCACGTAGGAATTAGTACATTTTTACTGGTGTTAGTAACTAGTAATTCGCGCACTTCGAGCTTGTTCGAGATGAAAAAAGTAATCCACCGGCTAATCAGTAATATATTGGACATCTCAACAGTCCCTGTGCTTACATCAGCACTCATGTCATTAAACTTTCATCAATCAGTTCTAGCTAACTTTTAGTGGGACATCAATGGTCCCAACATAATCACGGGAGGCATGGTTTTTTTTGCTTGTTCATCTGCTGTTCTACTTACATTATTATCCGTTTCTTTCACAGATTTGATTTTGCCTCCTTCATTATGCATCAGCTGCATTAGCCTTTTAGCTACATTTCCTCGCATCATTACATTTGCTTTTACATATGGAGGTATCATTCAGTCTGCCTTCCTCATGAGGCATTTAATACTTGTAATATCTGTCTCCTAGACTTATCAACTTTGTCACCTACTTTGAGACTCTCTGCTAGTCTATCTGCCTTCTCGGAGGTCTGCCTCTTAGACTTATAGCAACTTTGTCACATATTTTGAGACTTCATATATCTTTTATCTGCCTCCTCCTGAGGTATATCTGCTTGATTGCCTCAGGATATACTATTGACATTGTACTAACCTCTTATAAGAGTTTATCATCTTCTTGTCTCACTCTAAGGGACACGTTATATATATCTGCATTGTATCATTCGAGGCAATCTTTACCTCCTACTGAGTAACTTGCCTCCTTCCCGAGGCATCGTGCTTTGCCTCGTACCCGAGGCATATCATAGTATTTACTGCAACAGAGACTCTGTCACCTTCAACAGGTGAGCGGCAATGTGGCTCGTGTATACTTTTCCTCCTTCTGAGGCATATTTGTCTGACTAAAGTACAGTCATAACAATTATCATCCTCATTTCTGCTTAAGCAACACAGCGGAATACACCTCTGAGCTATTGTGTCTTTTGCCTCCTCTTAGAGACACCGTAGTCTCATTCAAGAAACTGTTTTGTACAGAGAGATATAAACTCAAACTGTTACTCAATCTGTTTCCATCTTGGAGACAACATTGTCTTTACGAGATGCTATTTGAAATAGCTAAGTCTAGACCTAGATCTCATAATATTGAGTGTTCTCTAGCCTCCTTCATGGAGGTTGCGGGCCTCATAACAATGAAGCGTTCATTGAGTTCCAAGAAAAGGGTTTCATAATAATGAAGCATACTTTTAACTCAGTCATAATTGACAGTTACATAACGATATGCTATATCATTACAAGACATGACATGTCAAGCCAAAACACTTCTCCATCAATCCACTTCCTTGAATAATGAGCTCTTTGTAGTGTGCTGTGTCTCATTTCTCTTTCGCCAAGAAAACAGGTCCATTCGTCCCATTCTTGGGGTTGTGCATGGATCTGCTGCCCAAACACACGGTTCTATAGCTTTGCCGCTTTTCATTATTGCATCGAGACATTCTTTTATACAGTTGGTTCCTACCGACCCCTTGCCTCTATCATAGGCATCTTTCTTATTAAATAACTCACGTAGCAGTTAAAGAGATCGTCTGCGACAATTGACAATTAGCACATCACAACATCTAGTGGATGAGTAGATCACTTCTCTTGATCTCATTCACACGCTCACTCTTTTGAGTTCATTCTCTGACCCCTTTCCCGGAGTTATTCATTCTTAGCAACAGGCTGCAACAAACAGCGGTACATTCTAACATAATAAACATGCTAAGCATGGCCTTTCAATGTAAATCTCATCAGAGGGCTGTCGACAACAGACAACATAATGGACACATTAAATTAATTAGTCGGACTAGGCCATACAAAGGATCATATGTCTCATTTCATAACGAGAGACAACAGCGTGCATCTTGTCATTAACAGCATTTGATCTCAATTGAAACTAGCATGAATTATTTCTCATTACGCATTTTCATTTGCGCTTGAGATCCGTGCTCGTGCCACAGCTAAAATAAGTCTCTATGATTTAACTCAACAACAAACATATTCATGGCTGGGATCCATGTCAGATCACATGGGATCCATTACTAGATCAATCAAGTTTCGCTATAGGTCCATTTCAATTAAATTGTCAACATGCTTTTCATCTCATAGTATGCTATTGCAAAGTGCAACCATCTAAATCAATAATATGTTATGACACGACGAACATACACTCGAGTCATTCAAGCCTTTCTGTCTGACCCCGTCGCTGGAGCCTCAAGCCTTTTTATCTGACCCCATCCCTGGAGTCTATGCAGTGCAGGCTACCTGTGAATCTGCCCTGCCGCCCAATTTGGGGTATTGCGTTGCTGACAAAAGCAACACATCCATCATTCTGAAGACACCAGCGATCAAATCACATTTAGAAGGCTAAATCATCTTCATTCAAAAATAATCACTTGCTCATCTTGAGCATTCATAAATTAATATTCAATATTACACAGAGAATTAAAGCTACATAAAACAAGCCCAGAGTCGAATCTTTCTTTTCCGTCCGTAGAGAGAGCAGCCGCCAGCAGCACCAGGTTTTAAAACTCATTCATTTAAATCACTTGTTGGTTGCAAGCAAACCCTTCATCTTCTTCTATTTACGAGGCAGACCTTTCTCTGCTGTAATCATGGCGCATCAGCTATCATCAATAACGTTCATTTACAAATACGTTACAGTCATAAAGATGAATTAACTCAATCCATGCTCATCATCAGAAAGTCTCATACTTCATCTTGAGGGTCTATTCTTCCTCCCTTTGCTTCATACTATCGCGGCCGTTGATCTCGGTCATCAATTTCGAGTATGCGGTCTGATAAACCGTTTAAACCAACATGGTCGTCATCTATTGATTAAGTAGATAATCACACGAATTAACATGAATTATGGGTTATTCTACGGTCTACTTTCAATTCAACCAGGATTAAACCCAGCGGAGTTTGCTTCCGAGAGATGTCACCCAACGTGACGTCAATACTAACTCTTGTGACATGTGTGGGACTCACAAGTCCACACTGTCCCACAATCAAACGAGAAGTGCCAAGTCAACAAAAAAAGGAAAAAACCGTATGATAAATTATCAACCAAACAGGTGATGACAAAACCATGGCACACCCTTTGTAGACCTCATTGGTCTATACACCATCAAGGGTAAAAACAAGACAGAAATTCACTTCATTTGTCTGACAACTATCAACTATCGATCCAGCCACAAGGTGGTTCGAGGTTGTTCAATTGCCGGTAGTCGAGCATCCTTACGCATCTACTGCCAAGGATACAAAGGGCCACAGGGCAACGAGACACTTGGCAAAACCAAACTTTGACAAATTATCAGCTATAATTGCAAAGTTGGCATGATTATCCAACCTGGTTGTACAATTATCCATGTTGTAGAGATATATCTATGATAACAACGGAATAGAGGTCAAACTTCATTCCCAGTCCCTATGTGACTCATTTGGATGCAAGCGTAAGCCAACCAGTGTTTAAGAATCCTATAGTGAATGCAAGATTGGAGCGTATTCATCACACCGGAGCTGAGATGATGCGCACTGCATACAGCAGATTTCAATGACATTGTGGACTTCCTAAATAATACCACATAGTCTGTTTGCTCTACCTACCATGCAATACTGCAATACTTGATGTTTCTCAGGGTACAGCTATTCTTCGGATAGAACATGTCGTTCAATGTACCTCTCCTCGTTGACTGGAATAAAGTTGGAGACTACAGGCAGTACCAAGCGGATCACAACGCAGCACGAAAAACAAAACAACGTGTTGATTGTGATCCCGCATATTGGTGACTTAGTATTGTAAGGTGACAAAGGTATACTTTCTGCAACTCAACAAATTATTGTATGAAAAAGACCCTTGGACTGTTAGTCAAGTTGATACGATTGAAACAATCAGGATTCAACACGGAACAAAACTGAATCAGAGAGACTTAATAAAAGGCAGGTTACACCTTTTTTGAGATAAAACACACAACTTAATCATAAATAGAAGAACAAAAACTGTATTTCAAAGAAAAGCAGTCTCCTCTCTCTACCAAATCTTACGCTTGTACCACAATTCTTCGTGTTACATAAACACATATTATGCAATTATCTAGTGTACACACAATTTTTCCCCAAAAAACTTGGGTTTTAGTTTTACGGACCTGATACTCCAATTAAGGGGGCGAGTCACATACTAGGTCAAGGATCTACGCAGTGTTAACAACACCTGGGCAGTGTTTGGGGTCTTGACAAGATCCATTGGCAAGATAAATCAAATACCACACAAGCAGTGTGGTTGTTGGCTACAGCATTTAGTTCATCAGTTTTAATGCTTATAATTTCATTTTTACACAAGTACAAAAGCATTTTTACATCGTACAATCGTCCGTTTGGCCATCCCTACAAACGGCATAAGGCATTGGCATTTCCACCACTGGATTGGGGCTGATGGGCTCCATCCAATACTGCCAATTTAACCGCCACAAATTTCTCCTAAAATGCAACAGCAATTCTGTGCTTTCCGACGTCACCCAAGACCCAGACTGACCCCCACAAATTGAAGGCCACCTGTGGAGGAAGGAGGATGTCGTCTACACCCTCGGCAACAAACATTTCAATTAGATTTGTTGACCCCAAATAACCGCCCATGGTACTCACTGGACGCGACAACCAACCAGAATCTGACCCCCAGAGACATGGAGGATGGTAGCATTTGGGGCAGTGTTGATGTCACTGTGATGCGATGTTTGTGAAACTGTCTAAGTGGTGGAAAAGTGAAGCATCCAGCTTACAACTATGTTGGTCTTCGTTCTGGCATAACTCAGCAAAAAATGATGTCAGGGGCTGATCAAGATAGCTATGGAAAGCCAAGAACATCAGCTGCAAGATACATATGGTGGGTTTGAACTATTTCCTATTAGAAAAAAGTTACAATTCGACAAAGTGAAAAATAGAGTGTGTAGCTTAGCTTTTTTGGTGTGCGGGCAAAAAATAAAAAGATCCAATTTCAGATAAATATAGGGTGAATTTACTATGGTAGTAATAGGCACTGCATGTTGTTATACAATTATCCACATATCTGCCAAGGGTAAACTTGATCATGAATTGGAGTAGAGATCATTATGAGCAAGACCTAAAGAGAACTGGAACCTCCAGTTGACCACAGGTATTACCAAGAACAGATGTGGATACCATGCCACCATTCTCATCAGTAAGTTGTACCTCGGCAAAACTGAGACGACACAAGCAAAAAGCATTATTGTCACAGTTCCTGTTGTATATGAAAACTCTATCAATGGAAGATGTTGTGCTGAGTTCAACCTCCCACCAGATATCAGCCGGGTTTACAACATTATCATCTGTGTGCGAGAAAGCGCTATTTGTGATATTATCAACTGCTACATGTGCACCAAATCTCTCTGTTTTGTTTTTATAGGTAGATGCTTGGTCCACGGACAGCAGCTTCTCCACGGCAACATTAGTCACACCAGAAAACACTTGCACTTCAAACATGTGTAATACATGCTCTGTCGTAGCTTGAATCTTCACCTTTTTCGCCGGGCATGTTGTCAGAGATACAGGAGATATTGAAGGAAATTGGCTCACGGGTGCCTTACTTGGTGTGGTTGTTGGGCTCTTTGAAGGAGAAGTTGTTGGGTGACTACTTGGTGAAGAACTGGGGGAAAGGCTTGGCTCGGAGGAAGGGCTCGTGGATGGGACAAAAGATGGGCTAGTGCTCGGAGAATTGATGGGTGAATTACTTGGACCAAAGGTGGGGCTCTTCGAAGGAGTATTTGTTGGGTGAATACTTGGTGAGGAACTGGGAGAGATGCTTGGCTTGGAGGACGGGCTCTTGGACGGGGAAAGAGATGGGCTAACGCTAGGAGAAATAATCGGTGAATTGCTTGGGCTCGGGGTGGGGCTTGTTGATGGGGAGACTGGTGATCTAGAAGGGGTATTTGTTGGAAAAGAAGTTGGACTTGAGGTTGGACTAGATGATGGTGACTTCGTTCCGGTTGATGGACTTAGGCTTGTTGAAGGCGAATAACTGCTAGAGGGAAAGGTGGTAGGAGAAATTGTTGGGCTCTCAGTTACAACAGTGTAAGTAGATGATACACCCGAAAGTTCAACCGTGATGCCTGAACTGTTTTGAATCGCAGAGGAAAGACTACCATCATTCACTACAGTTTCAAGAGCAGATGAACTCTGATTATAAATACTGTCTTGACAACCATTGCATTGTGTAGAAATAGTTGAAAGGAGTTGAACAGTGCTGGATGAACTTGAAAAACTTGATGATATCTTATGGGAGGAAGTGTAATGAAATACTTGCAAACGGCGGTTTGAAAGGGTTTGATTGCACATCTCATTCACATTGACACCTTCTAAAGTGTTATCACCAACAAGAGCTTTCATTCCATCATAAGTAGCATTTTCAACAACTGCAGCTACTTTAATAAGCTCCGTTAAATTGAGTGATGAACAATTGAGACTCCATGCAATTGTGGATTGCATTTCAATTGTTACAATCGGGGTAATACTGGGGGTACTAGAAGGAGAACCACTTGGAGCATTAGAAGGTTTACCACTTGGTTCTCTGGATGGGAAATCACTCGGTGCAAAAGAAGGTCCAGAGCTTGGATGTGAGCTTGGTCTTCCTGATGGACTTGCACTGGGAATAACAGATGGCAAACTACTGGGCTGGAGGGAGGGCAAAGAACTAGGATTGTGTGATGGGACTGAACTTGGAGAAGAGCTTGGAGTTGACGACGGAAGTTGGCTCGGTTCAAGGCTGGGATCCACAGAAGGCATACTACTGGGAAGCAAGCTGGGCGTGGCTGATGGAGAAACACTCGGGGCGTTGGAAGGTTCACCACTTGGTTCACTTGAAGGCGAATCACTCGGTGCAAAAGAAGGCCGCGAGCTAGGCAGCATAGAATACCCATCACCGACGAGAACTAGGGATCTCGTGTATTGTTCCCAACCTGTCTCTGTTAAAGGCAGATTATGTCTAAAAGAAGAAATCTTAGACAGAATATCATTGGAGGAATCGTGTAATTTCTTATATTCTCGGGTCCACAGATTTCGACCCTCCAAGTAAAACAGGTTGTCTTCAAGAGTATGAATATCTTTTGACCAAGGTTTTCGGTTGCCATAAAAATGAATGAAGCCGTGTGAATGAAGATCGTCATCGCCAAGGATTACCAGGTCTGAATTGTTGAACGAAGGTCTCGTCATTTTTGGCAAGGCATAAAAATAGTGATACAGAAGACCTAATTCACCAGTAATTTAGAATGTGGAAGATGAAAAAGAAAATGATGCTGAAGCAAACTTACCTTGTTCAAGTGAAGATCCATAGAAATCCCAGTTGTGAACGGTGCTTTGCCAACCAGGATATTTAACTGGCAAATCGAGGTGATCCCATCCCTTCATTTCGTCAAACATTCCTCGCTTGAGGATGTTTCTCATTTCTTCAAAATCAACCAAAGATGGTTTGATCAGGAGCCAACCAGCACGGAGTGGTGAATCAACGCCAAGTCCCTCAGAGACTAACTGGGATAGAGGGAAAGAAGTGAATAGCTCATCCATTCTCGTAGCATCACTTACAACAACAGAATCTACATCCAGTACCTGCACGCGATCATACTCAGTCAATTCAAAAGCTCGCAGTTTTGCTAATGCAATATCCACAAACCAAGATTCAAACTGAGGCACATCCATGGAATATTCGACAGGATTGATGCGTTTGACTAAGACTCCATCAGATTTGAGTAGATTTTCCACTTCTGGATCATTTTGCAAAAGCAAAACTACAAATTGAGCTATTGAACCTCTGAGCAGCTTATTCAAAATGCGAACAGCATCAAGATACACTTGATTTGATTCATGGTCAGGATTAGTGCCAAGAACTACCACATAAGCATAATTCTCCTGTGAATTTTCATTAGGAGTGTTGCTTTTCCTGGTCAATATGTCTAATGCTTGATCGGCGTCTGTCGATGACAGAATCGGAGGAGAATCGTAGTCTGATTGATACTTGCCAAATGATAATATTGACAGATATTCCATATCACGTGGGTCAAGATTATGACAAGTCCTGGAGTCTGGAGTGCACGGACGAATTTCTCCTGTCGTGGCTGTCATATTACCACATGATGGATACGCTTCAATTGCTACTAGATTTCGTCCTTCTGGGTTAACATCTTGAGAGCTACTACGGTTCACATAAAACTCAAGGACATAGCCCATTAACCAATCAGAATGAAAACAAAAATTTTCTACTGAAGTGTACATGTAGAAGAGCTCAAGAAGGGACATGCCATCTTTGAAAATGGCAGCTTCTCCGATCGTGTCTTTCTCTATTTGCGAGCAAATGCCTTGGTGGTCACTACGTAATATATTACTGCAGTAGACGGGCTTGGAAAGCTGCTTAAGAGACGCCTTGTTAAAAACGGTTCCGAATCCCCCATAGGGAATATCGAAGGGAATACTGGTGCTGTTTTACAAATAGGAACGATACAATAAAGAAACATGGTTAGGGCTTGACATGCAGAAAAGTGAAACATATAAGCCATGTGTACATAAACTTACTCGTCTTTCTGAAACACGCACCCAGCAACAGCAAAAGCTTCCCCCTGTCTCGCATTCGTCTGCTTTTCAAACAGCCTCGTCAAATACCCAAGATCTACATACGAATCATCATCCACAAACAACAAGTAATCAGGAAGTGAAGTAGCTCCCCCGCCGTACTGAGAATGCAACCATCCAAAGGCACGCCCCGGGCGACGCTGGGCACACATCCATCCCGAATCTCCAGATCGGTCACGCCCCCCCTCCGTAATGCCGTAATACTTGGAGAAAAAGGACCCGATGCGGTCGTCTCGCTCGTGGAGGGTGCCTAGAAAGTCCTTACAATTGCTGACGGTTTGTTCTAGTTCCTCGGGCGTGGTGGAAGAGGTGCACTCTGTGTCAAAGTCTTGCAGCTCTGAAAATCCCCAGTAGTGACGAATGGACCGATGGCTCGCCCACGTTTCGATCTGAGCCGTTAAATAGTCAAGTCGACTGATGGAGCCGATACTGACAACGTCGATCGTGGGTGAATCTTCATTAAAACCGTCGGCCTGAGACACAACGGAGGGGGGCTGATTTATTGTTCTTTGCAAATAGGACTCGTCTAATATCGAGGAGCCGATATCGTTGGCAGGGGTGGCCTTCGTGAGGGTGGCGGCTAATAGGGCTAGAGTTGAAGAGGCGCTCATCTTTGTTTGCATTGTGCCGTTGGGGGTCTTTCGTGCTGTTGCCATTGCGGTTATTATTTTCTTTTGAATTGGGCTAGAAATTATCGATCTTATTGCAACGCACCACAGTAGGTAAACCGTTTATTACATTACGTCTAGAAGGCAAAATGAAGTAATCATTTTTTGCCTCCCAAATGATTCACGATTAACGAAGTTCACTGTTCGGCATTGATTCTTAATTTTTTTCTGTGTAAAATGGGTCCAACAGACTTTCAATATAGTTCCCTGGAGATTTCTTACCACCCTATTACCCTCATGATTTTCTTAAGGTTAACATGTTCATTGTGAAGCAGCCGCTGTAAGATTTTTTAAAGATGAATTGTAGCCAATTCACAAATAGAACACCCCAGTATAAAAACAACACAGTGTGAACTTATTCACTCAACTCATTTGCAAATTTCAATCGTAAACTCCAATTCTTACTTATGATGAAATATGAATATAATCTTTATATTTCCCTATAAACTAAATGTATATAGATTTATTTATGTTATAATTCACTTTAATTTTTGCAAAGAAATTTGGCGTTTTCGGGTATCTTGAGATACATTCGATCATCAAAAGCTTTTAGGTCACGTTCCGTTGTTACATAGCTTCTGCAGTATTTCTTGAAATCTAGTTTTTCATTCAAGAACAAACCCAAAAAACTTCTCACTCGAGAAAGAACTGTATATATCCATCCACTTGTTCTGTATGTCCATGATTGAACAACTAATTGGTCTTTAGACATACCCTGTAGTTTATGACCAGTTGTTGCATCATTCAGATTGATGGGAAATTGTTCTAATGTACATTTGAGTCGCTGTTGCATACGTTTTGGAACCGTTGGGCTCAAGGGATCTTTGTTATTGATATCTTCTGCATAAAAAACACAGTAGAACTTTTTTGTTGACAATTTAAACCTTCTTTTTCTGAGAATCTTCTCAAGCTGTACTTGTTTGGCCTCCAATCCATCAGTGTCGCTGTTTTCTTTGTCTTCATTCCCTTCAAAGTTCTTGATGTGCTCAATTTCTTTTTCAAGTTTCACCTGTTCTTTAGATTTTGGAAAATGTTCGAATTCTATGTATTCTATATCTCTCACACTCATTGTGTATACTTTTTTACCATCATAATTCTTCCATTGAAGGGGTGTCATATTTCTTCTTTTGATAGAAACAACTCTGCATATTGTTCCATTTGCACGTCCCTCCTTAATGTCATCATTGTCATTGATCATGCAATGACAACCAACATATAGCTTCAAAGCTGGATCAATCATTTTCTGTTGATCTTTCAGATGACAATCCCCCAGCCTTATTGAATAAATCAATTTCCTAAGTCCATCGGTCACTTCAGGATAGTGTATATCCCCCTCACTGTTGTTGTTGTTTGATTGTTTGATTGTTTTTGTTCAGGAGGCAAATCATTTAATTCGACTGATGGGAAGTTCTTCATGTGTTTCTGAAACAATGCTGCCTGTAATGCTACCCTTTCAGAATTGAAAGAATATGCATACGCAATATCACAATCAACATTGATATCAGGTAGTGATAATCTCTCACTCATCATCCTTTCATTGATTCTGCTGTTGTTCTTTTAATTCTAAAGGTCTAGCAGATGATGAATATTTGGTCAATAATTTTCCTGCTGTGTCAAAAATTGAACAAATAATGGTAATGTAGATTGATCATTCTTCAAATTAATAAATACAAAAATAACAGCTTTTCATAAAACACACCTTCTTTGTTCATGGTTGTTTGCAAGTTGTTTATACTGACTGTGTTTATGATTAGCTCAGATGGCTGATGACACAAAACTTGTGACTAAAAATTATGATCGATCATTAATAATGTTTACTAATTAATGATGATAAAATGGAGATGGTTGCTTGATGGAGATATAGACTTAATAATTCTGAATACTTAAATTTGAATCATGTCTACATCTAAATCAAATTATATCTACATCTCTAATATCTTGGAATGTCAAAATTATCCGCCTCTTCATTATATC
>JALLAY010000469.1:0-15048 GCA_036939635.1 Cyclotella baltica | reverse complement strand
CTAAAGCATATGCACACGCCGCATATCCAGTACATGAATAGTCGGCTATATTGAGAGAGGCCTGGTAATCAGTGTTGCCTGGGGGATGAAACGTATATATGTTAGATGTGAAACATAGATATCTTGCTATCATCACTTGAAATGATTTCATCTTACCCAACTTTTCATAACGGCATGCATTCGCCCCGATGCAACTCTGCTCCCCCACAGAACTCGTCTCTGGATCAAGTTGATGTGAGGTATGAGTTTTAATGAGACCAAGTTATCACCAGATGTTATCAAACAACATTGTCCTACACTCACCCGTCATTTTCTTACACGCAGCAAAACCAATACATGATCCACATCCTATTTGGCTATCAATAAAGGAAGAAGACAACCCCTCACATGCTTTAGGACCAGTACATTTCTCCCCAGCCGTTCCATTAATGTAATAGCATCTGGTCAATGCCAAAAGGCGATGCTCGCCCACTCCTCCCTTGAGATAACTTCCTACATGAGCATCGTTTGTATCAGAGACTTCGATGCAGGTACCACCGACATATGAAGTAGAATCTTCAACACAAACATGGTTGGGCCCAAGGGGGCGGCATTCGTTGCCAGGTCCAATGTCCACATAATCTGGATTAGAACTTGGGGTGCATTCCCATTCCTCCCCCGATCCATCCACTGCAGCCGTCTTATGATTTTCCACATTCAACTTGTCCATCACACTAAGAGGTTTGAGCAATTGAATACCCTGATCGGAAGAAACTCCATCCGAAAAGCCATCAACCTCTTCTCCACCAACAACTTGAGCACACACGCCTCCCTCGACAGACGAAGAATCCTCAATACAAAACTGTTGGGGACTTTCACATTTCAAAATACCAACATCGGCAACTTCCCCTCCTTCCTGAAGGTACGTGCATTCCTCCCCCTCAGTCAAAAGATACGCACTACCCCTCACCTCAACTTTCTTCCTAAGTTCCGCTCGTACCCTTAATTTATGCTGTAGACGTAATTCCACCTGCTTCTTGGCAATCTTGATTTGGGCCTTGTTCAACTCTTCGTCATCGGTGGATTCCTTGGCGAGTGTGTAGCTTTGAGATTTGGTGAGTTTGGGTCCGTTGTAGGATAGGAGGATGTAGAGGGTTGAGGTGGGGATGGAGAATTTCATTGTAGGTGTTGGTCTGTTGTGGGTTTGAATGGGGGGAAATGGGTTGAGTTTTAGATTGTAAGAGAAGATGGACTTGAAGAATTAATGTAAAAAGATTCAATCAATCCTAATTCAATAAGTGAGATAGAGAGGCGAGACCCAACTGTTGATGTGGCAGTGTGCCGATGTCAATAATCCACGACAACGGGGTGGGCACGAATTGGATTGGCCATACTCGAAGCGTCTCTAATCGTTTGCTTGCATCATCAGTATGTGGTGGTTTGCGAGGATCCCGCATCCCGCGAGAACGAGCCACCTTCTGAATCATAGGAGCCATGCCTGCTCTTGAACCTCGAAATAACCCCCGCCGCGGAACGTAATCGCCCATAACGTCCACCACCACGCATTCAACACACGCCATCGTCTCAACCACTTGCCGTCTCTTCAGGCCGTTCAATACAAATTATGGCAGTGCTGATGCTGATAATCCACGAGAACGGGGTGGGCATGAATTGGAGTAGCCATCCTTGAATGTAGAAGGTCTCTAATCGTTTGCTTGTGTTTCTGTTTCGTTGTTGGCGGGGAGGCTTGTCGAAAGGGAGGGGGAAGAATCTCGATCTCGCAAGAGCACATTCCAAATTAAGGAGCCCTGTCTGTCTCTTAAGTAAGGGTTAGTAAGGCCTCCACGCCGCCGCTGAATCCACCGCCGCAAAATGAATGAGACATGTTTCAAAACACGCCATTGTCTCAAACCAAACCACTAATCAGATCGCAGCAATCAAACAATAAATAAATTACACACAATACAAAACAAATACACGGCCGTCAAAGGCGCCCGTTATCAATCATATTACCTGCTTGAAGAGAGCGCGGGAAGGCGGTTAATTGCTGATGATTACTGATTATTGAATCGATAACAAGAAATCTGTTGGATTGCTTGTCAGTTGTGTTGTGAGACTGTTTTGTTGGAGCAGTTTGTTTTTATTCATAATAAGGTTTAATAAGTGTTTTGTGATAGTGCGTGATGGTTGATGGTGGATGATGGAGATGCCACGACATCTTCCCGCCAAAAAAGAATAAAAAAAGAAAGGTAGGTGCTGGATGGATTGAACTGTGGAACAAGTAGTTCCTTATTATGATAACCTTATTATGAATAAAAACAAATTTTCCCTCTCAGGCCTTTTTATATCTTTACATTTTACATTTTTTAATTTATTTTTTCTATTTACCTCATAAGTATCCATTTCATCTTTAGTCTGCGATTGGCAGTTGGCTGACCCTTGAGGTACCATGTTGATAGATTTTTCCAATGTCCGGAGCATCAGCCAGCAACGTGCTGTGGACCTCATCTCAAGCTACCAGAATGTGATCTGGACATCGTGAAAACAGCTAATACTGACCGTGATTATTCATTATTTATCAATAGCCACCCCTCTAAAATAATTAAAGGGTGTGGACATCTTGCTTTGACAATCATGGATCTGTCAATATCATCTTGTGTTTCAACATTTCTTTCTCTGTCTCAACAACTGAAAATGGACCTATTGATTGAGCTTTAATTGAGTTTATTATGAGAATAAGCCATGGTCACTAAACAGGCACTGATAGACCCGAGATCAGGCAAATGACATCAGTGCCGGATCAACACACCCTGTCTGAAGAGACTGTTGCAAGAACAGTGGGACAACTTATTGGCAAGACAGCTAGTGGGAGTGCATTGATGTGATGCACAGGTAGAAGAGTTTTGTTTAGGGAATACTTGTGGCCTATAAGTAACTCGCTACACTGCATGATATTGCGGGGCTGGTTTAAGTGATGAATGAGCGTGTAATCGTGAATGAGAGTTCGATTCCTTCTTGGTATCTTTTCTTGAAGTAGGTATGTTGGAATTGGCATGATCATGTAGATAAATAAATAAATACATATTAAATCACGCTACACCTTGTTGCTCTTGTCTAGGTTTCAAGTGCATAAGTGGAGTGTGTATTCAGTCAGGTCAAACTCAACTACTGGTGTATTGCCTCTTGAAGAAAGCATGGATGTCCGTTTGATGGAACGGGAAGACGTAACAAGTATCCAAGTGGAATTGAATAGACAACATATTCTAAAACATATTTATACTCATTACAGTGTTAGACAGCTGTACATTGTATTAGGAGTAAGTTGAGGCTCTAATGAGGCATTGGGAGGGTCTAGAACAGTCAATATGGAACTGCTACTTTTGCAAGAAAAAGTAGGACTTTTACTACTTTTGTCACTTTTAAAACTTCTGAAAGTCGCCAAACATTTTTTGAGCAGGCCTAATTGGGATGGCCATCCATGTCGGGTTTTAGCACCAAAACACACATAGATGACTGCAAGTGAGGATAAGTTTTTTTGTTGATGGGTCCATACACATTAATCTCCTCTAACTCCCCTTTCTTCTCTTCATAAGATTTCAGCCAGATGTCACTATCAGGGTTATTGGGATGAATGGCTTTTTGAAGAGATGGTGGGCATGAATTGAGGAGATTCATTGCCAAAAAGAAGTTTTTGGACGCAGCGTTATTAGATGAGTTAGGGCGGAGAAAGGAGCTAACCGTGGAGAGCCCAGGGATCAATATGTAATCTCCTATACAAGAGAAGACTCCTGTTGGCGAAAATCAGTTAGGGGAACTGTAAAATCAACTTTGTTGGAGTTAAGATTGTGCTTTATTTGGACCTGAAAGTCCCCCTCATGTGAGTAGCTGATGAATCCTTTGTGATAAGCCCCATTATGATTGATTGTAAGTTTTGAGCCATTAACAAAAAATACAGATAAGTTGTCAAAGACATCAAGTAGATCATGTGTTGTAGGTATTTACCATATTGATGGCAATTCTTTGATTCTCTTGCCTTTGGGCCGCCGTGGGTTGGCTCTTTTTTGGAAATGGAGCTCAAAAAAGATCAAAAACCAAAGGGGTGGCACACTTCCTTGCAAACAATAATAGTCATGTTGTCATCGAGGTGCACCATGTAGGTTGTTTGCTGATCATCTGTTGGCTCTGACGAGGAAGATGAGAGTTGAAATGGCATAGGTACGTTTTGGATGGTACCACGTGAAGCATTTCCATCTTCAATAACATTTCCTCTTGTCCCAGGAGAGAACAGTTCAGAAATCGGGTCATTACTACTAAAGAGCACCAAAGTAGTGGTAGAAATTACATCGCTAAGTTATGACACTATCTTAGTGATCGACAAAACACACAGAACAAAGATCCAAGATCGCACGTGAATGACGTGCGAGAAGGATCTTGAAAGAACTGGAGGCTTTTGAGATCCCGCTGAGCTCACTGGTAATGAGCCCAAAGCAAGGAAGAGACAAGTGGAAACACTGTGTCTCAACACACCCTTGCATTGCATTGAGCAAGGAGAGATGAGTGAGAGGAGGTAAGAACAAAAGTAAAAAGTGCTAGCCTGAAGTGTAGCAACAGGTTTCGTTGGAGTTTGTTGAGGGTGAGGGATGAGCACCCTTGGAAAATGATGGGGGTGAAGATTTAAATGCAAGCACCCTTGGAGATTATTGAGGGTGAAGGATGAGCACCCTTGGAGATTGATGGGGGTGAAAGGAAGTTGTACACCCTTGGAAATGAGTGTGGGTGTCAACCCTTTGAGACTGGTGAGGGAGAAGAGGATGGAAACTGGAAGAATATGTGAAGAATGAGGAGCAGCCGTGTTGATGGCATGCAAAAGGAGAATGCGTAGAAGCAAAGGTGAGCCTGTGGAAGAGGGTTGTTGAAGTTGAAAATGTGCCTTGGTGGTGGAGGATGTAGTAAATGTCTTTGCAGGAAGGGCTTGACGAGGGGCCTGTCTATGAAGGCGTCAGAGAAGGAGAGACTGGCTGTGTTGGTGATGGGCTGAAGGTGTTGAGGGGCCTGTTGTTGGAGGCGTCGAGGGATGAGGAAAGCAGGGAGAAGGTGCTTGGAGAAGTAGGTGCGGCCTTGACGTTGACAGGCAGCAGAGAAGCAGCTGTGGGCATGATGGCTGACTGAGCTGGAGATGATGTGACAGTAAGTCTGATGGTAGAGGCTGTGTCGATGATAGAGAGGGAGGTGGAAGGGAGCGGAGCTAATCTGTAGACTGATTGTATTAGAACTGGGAGTGCCGTTAAGGATGGCGGACTTAGGTGATGTTTGCTGGGGTCGCGGTGGCAATTTTGTTGGAGGAATGTGATGGTGCCGGGAGTGCCGTGACGCTGACGGACTTGTGAGGCGTTGGGTGAGAAGCTTAGGCAAATCCGTGGGCAGAGACTGATTGTGTTTGTGCCGGGAGTGCCGCGGCGCTGGCGGTCTTGAGTGATGAAGGGCTGGATGAGTTAGACGAGGGTGAGGGCAGCAATGGTACCCGGGCGTGATCCGATGGTGGCTGTGATGATGCCAGGTGTGTCGTGATGGTGGCAGCTGTTGGAGGGGGCGGCGATGGTGCCAGGGATGATGTTGTGGTGGCTGTGATGATGCCAGGTGTGTCGCGATGGTGGCAGCTGTTGGAGGGGGTGGCGATGGTGCCAGGGATGATGTTGTTTGAGGCCATGGTGGGGCCGGTGGGTGCCGTGCCATGTTGATGGCCGACGATGATGTCGTGCTTAGCAATGTATACTAAAGAGCACTAAAGTAGTGGTAGAAATTACACCGCTAAGTTATTGCACTATCTTAGTGATTGCCAAAACACACAGAACAAAGATCCAAGATTGCACGTGAATGACATGCGAGAAGGATCTTGAGAGAAATGTTCGCTTTCAAGATCCCGCTGAGCTTACTGGTAATGAGCCCAAAGCAAGGAAGAGACACGTGGAAACACTGTGTCTCAACAATTGCAATTACGGAGTGGGCCACAAATGAGGCTGCGATCTAACCTAATGTTTTTAGGATACATCATGAGCGAAGGATGTTGTTGCTTCAGCTTGAAAACTGGAGTTTAGTAATATATCTTAGTGACTGAGTCATAAAAGATGATGGTATTGGACTGCTCATCTCGTCCAATTGCAATACCATCCTTTGTATGGTTTTGTGAAGCACTAGCAGCTTCACCAGTGGTACAGGTTTGGATTTAGGGTCCAAAAAGTTGAACTTGACGGAGGCCATCTCATTGTCGTCTGCAGGTACAATGTGAGTAAGCCGGGAATTGTATCAAGGTTGTTTGTAGTGTGGCTCAGCAGATTGTGATTGTGAGTCTCAAATAGATGTTTAATTTATTAGGTTATCAAATGAATCATGTGCATGTAGCATAAAAGTAGGGAATAGCAAGAAAGATCCATTTTCATCTGAATAGTATCCACAGCCTATGTTCTTGCCATGTTTCCGTAGGGAGTATAATGGATTTTGTAGTTTAGGCCATGAAGTGCATTGCCGACTATGATGACTTTACCATTAAGGTAAAATTTTACACCCTCTTTACTATGAATGTTAAGTTCAGTTTAATCACCAAGCGCAACAAACTCATCATTGCAACGGCAGTAAGAAATGAAGGACTTGTAGTCATTTAGCATATGCTCAGTTGCACCAGAGTTGACCACAGCATTCTCGATGTGATGAAATAATCTTTTGTGGGTGTGGAGCTCGATGCATGACAGCAGATTTTACAGCAAATTTAATATTTGTAGAGTGGAGGGATGACTATTTGTAGGAGTAGTGTGTTTAACATTGCATTTAACATTTAATGTACAGAATTATCCGGCTTCTTAGCAACAAAGATATTTCCCACTATGCATTCCGGGATGGTAGATTTTACTGTAGGCCATGCTGTTATGGTAAAATCATTGTTAATGCTTTGATGTGTTTGTTCAGCATTTTTACAAGATTTACTTCTGCTGCTGCATTTTTCTCCATCATTTGAAGTACTTTTTTTGTAGCCCTTTTAGGTATAGCGATGAGTTGTTTGGTAGTTATCATTTTCAATGTTGATGACTACTTTCTAGGGCTTGACTTTTGGCGATTAGTCAGTTCTGGAAATAGACTTGTGTTTGTCCCCAGATGTGTACTTAATCTGTTGAAAAAACATATATTTTTAACAAAGGAAGTCCAAATGAGCTCAAGTTCCAACTTAACTCTTTTTGTACTTTATCCATTAGCAAGGACCCCTCTTTCTCTTCAGATTGATATATGATATGCCCTATATTGTGCAGGGTCTTGTGGACAAATTAGGCAATTTAATGAATGAAAAGGTGCCTCAAAAACCAGAAAATCAAGGTTATCGATTGCGACGAAGTCTCCGACTCATTGTTAAGGTTTGCAATTGATCAGAATGATCAAGCGGATGTATGGTACAAAAAGATTGGCTCAATTTCAACCGATAGGTGCTGATTATGCAAGTGAGAAGGGTGGTTGGTTTTTATTGTAACGTATGCCATGGTTGAAGCATTAGTTGAAGCGGATCAGGCTCCCTCATAGCCGTAGAAAATGACTTAGGAATAGATATGTTTTTATGAACACTTTTTTATAAACAAGTGTCACGACGAAAATGAACACTTTTTTGAAAAGAATTAAGTAGTAGTAATACTTGTAGATAGTTAATTAGTCTTAGTTAAAGGGCTAGTCTTCTGAAGAACTGGCTAAACAGAGTTGTTTGCCATGTGGAAAGCGTGTATTCAGTGATGGATATCTCCTTATTGAATGTTCCTTCATCTTTGCATATGCTGTGTCATAATTGTACAAAGCAGAACCGTTATGCATATATGTGGTTATCATCGGGCTGCTGCTCTGATAGGCTTAATGCAAACAGCAGATGGTGCCAGGTGTTGCTAATGTGGAAAAGGTGAGTAATGATACATAGGTGCATATGTACTTACGTAGTGTATCTATCTTGGGCAATGGGCCGTCAAAAAGATGATCGTTGACAAAATAGTAAGGATCGTCTCAAAGCTGACAGTCAAAAAATTGTTGTCAACTTAAATCTAATCTCAGATAATTGACATCTTAACAAGCTGAAATCTGACAGGTACTTCTACATAATCTATCACATAGGAAAGGGTCATAAATAGTATTTTAAGGTATCTTTGGATGTAACCTTTCAATAACTAAAATACTCACAATCTGAAGATAACGAACATCAAATATGAAAGGAAAAATTTAAAACAGAAAAATACCATATGTTTGACTTGAAATGTCCACCCTAAATTGAGCAGGCTTATTACTCCCACTTCTAATGATAATTTTTCCTTCAGCGTCTGAACCACTCAATGCAACTTTGAATTGTGGTGATAGTCTTACTAGAAGTGGAGATATAAGCCCACTCAATTTTTGCATGCGAATTCAATCAAAAATTTATAAAGTTACTTAATGACTGCGACCGCCGGTTACAACACGTCACCTGCATTTTTACGTGTAACTGCTGATCGGAAATTCCATCAATTTATTTAACGATCCTTTCAAAAATAACTAAGAGATTTGAATATCTTCAAGTAACTACGATTAACTCTACCTCATTCAAGATCAAATTTCACGACCAACCCAAAATGTCTTCTAGTCCAGAATTTCACGCAGAATCTAAATATGGCATCTGTTTTGGCCAAAAAAGGGTCATGAAATACCCCATGGGCGCTTGATGTCAGATGTATAGTAGTAAAAAAATGAAAATGATGAACACATTAAGTATGACCTTGATATATGGTACCCATTATCTGATAAATAATGTTTTACCCCATCATAGTAATTAATAGTTTGAAGGACCCTTGCCTTTGCCCATAATGATTCCTCAGGTACATAGCTGGTCGCTATGTTTTTTTCTGTAGCTGACCAAACTTTTGTTGAAGAAAGATTCCAATTCATGTGGTGGTTGCCTTTTAGTATGATATGAGAATTATTATCATCGAAACAAACCGCTCTACTTCAGAGTCTTTTGCCTTATGCCAAAGTTAGGACTAGGACCAACTAACAAGGTGTTGGTAGTATAGGCCTAACTTAGGCATAAGGCCGAAGACTTTACATACAGTAATGCAATACAGCCCGAACTCCCACAAGCGAAACAGAAATCATTGTCTACATCAGCCATCCGCGGTCAGCAACAACCACACAGCTTCCAACACTTGCCAGCGCTGTCACCCATGGCAAATATCAATCACTTGCAACCCAGGGCTCTGCATATCAAAGACTGCTGACTATTTTGACAGTCATATCGTGCTAATGAAGTGTTCAGAGAAGGTGATACATAACATCCCTGCCTAAACACAAATTAACTTGTACTATTTATTTAATTACTTCTTTTCCACCTGCTGCTCTGCACGTTGTCATCCACTGACCAAATTCTGCCTTTTTATCTTCGCCTACTTCTTCTTCCCGAAGATGTGTTATTGTGGGGCAGTCTTTGTATCAGAAACCTTAGATATTCCATTTCAGGCATATTCGGCAGCCTCCAAACTCTGGGGGAGTTGCTTGCTTGTTTTTCCTGAAGAACTTTGTCTTTTTAATATCTTGATTATGTCGTTGTATGTTTCTGGCATCAGTAGAGCTTGTTTGATCGCCTTGCCTATTTCATCTGTGTTTTAGCTTTCCCAAAGATACCTTGCAAGCGCATAATCATAAAAGTTTATTCTTGGTGTTTGGTCAATGAAAATGTTTCTGCAAAGGAAAATGGGACTAGGCCTTGTACTACTGTTTGAATTAGGCTCACAACGTTTCCATGGTACTTGTTGTACACGGCTCCTGCATAAACCTTTGAGTATTTGTAGTCTGCGTTTCTCAGCTGGCCTAGAATGACTTTTCCGCATTTCCTGCTCACTTTGCATTCATGCACTTCTTAAATCCTTCAGACAAATCTTCTTCCGCTCACTCGCAATTGGTTTGATCTTTGCTATGTCATCTATCCAATACTTGACTCTGTCTCCTTTCTCTTCGTCTTTCTCTAGCTGCCTTTCGAATTCTTTGGCTCCTAGAGCATTGGATCAGACATTTGACTCTGCAAATTTTGTCAGCGCTGTGCCTAGTTGGTTCATTTGACATTGGGACATGCCAAGATTTGTAGTCAAGTTTGACATTGGTGGCAAAATGCACTCAGCAATGCATTTCTTTGTATACTTGTTGGTTTCAACATCATCAACATCGACTGATGTTCCAATGCTGGAATATCACTGTTTGAAACTGCCCTCAACCATTTGATATTTTGGTGTGTGAACTTGCTGAATCCATCGCCACCTTCAATTCTAACTTCACCCATTTGATTTGCGTCTTGTTGAATGTCTGCAGATTTCAGTGCTTCTAGTAGTTCCAGTCGGTCTTTTGATCCTGTTGTGAGGATTGCTTATGTCTTTCACTTCCATTTTTTCTCTACTTTGAAGCTCATCAAATCTTCAGTTGATTTGTGGTCCATGATCTTTTTGATTGGTGGTGTGTCTATTTTCAAATCCATCATCAATGAATCTACAACAATTTAAAACACTGGCGAGCTGTTTCCTGCTCCCTGCATGCAATAATCTATTTGTTCTTTTTTGACTTAGCGTGCCTACAAGGTTTTGCAATGCTATGCAAGATTACAATCTTGTTGTTTTAGTTTGTAGCTAACACAACGTCTTCTTTATCCAGGTAGATTGCCTTCGTCCTATCCTCTTCATTGGTTAGAGATGGATCGGTTGCTTTTGCAAAGGCATCAAGGTTTGCATTTCCAGCCTCATTTAGTTCAGCTACATGACTCATTTTAGCTTCGAATGAGTCCATAGGGATGATCATCTTTCCTTTTCAGGATTACTATCAGTACAGAGACAAGCAATGGGCTTCCGATTGGATCGATATGACACAAGTGACAGATCAATGACGAGTTTCCATCCAAAGATTCTTCTCAAATTTCAATTTCTCACAAATCCCATTGCTCCTCACGTACATACAGTCTCCAAACAAACTCTATTCGTTACAGGAAGAATAGGCGGGGACAAGTTAATCTTAATTAGGGTATTTTCGTAAGCTTTTTTTAGGGGGTTGGCAGGGGTATATTGTGCACCCCCCACTAATGTTGGCCGCCATAATTCCAGTTGCAATGAACGTTTGGTGGGAAAAGAAAAAGGACTCTTGTTCTTGATTCTGAGTTAGTCAATAATCAAACCATAACTTAACTAACTTGATTCTTTAGCATTTATTCCAGATAATGCATCGTACTCATTAAACAACCCTTCAGCATACTCGTAAAGAAGCACATCCAATGAATTTTTCTCTGCAATTGCCTTTTGCTCCTCATCAATTACTACAGGAAGTTGGGAAACGCCTACACCCTTTTTCCTTATATGTTCACGAATGCAACCACCACGAGTTGAACGTTTATGAATCTTTATTCCAAGATATGCGTTGAATCGATCAAAGCTTTTGACAAATCTACTTTCTAGGCCCACCATAATCTTGGTTCGGACTATTTCTTTGGCTATTTCCAGGTCTTTGTCTGTTAGTTGCTCACTTGGATCTTCCTTGCCAACAAGGTTTCTGACCATCCAATTGTCAATTGTTGCATTTACTGTTGATTCGTGCCTATTCTGATGCATTTCTCTACTGACAGGATGGCGAAATATTGTAAACACCTTTCCCTTGTGCATGGGGTCAAACAATTCTTTTGCAGCAAAACGGAGATGACTGCTCACTACCAAGTCTACCGAAGGTTTGGTAGATGATGCTAGACCTAGATCCTTCGCACGAAGTATACCTTCTTTTGAGCTTGTGTCGACATTCACAACTGGCCATTCCAAACCATGAAAAGGTAGAAGCTTTACCAAACTAGTTTCTTTGTCGTGACCAAACTTTGGATTAGCACCAAGCTCGTTGGCAATGGTTAACCCCATGCACCAGTACATGTTTTGAATAGTTGTACCTCCACTCTCAGGTATTTGCCAGTAAAATGGTACATCAGATGCGGTGCAGTTTTTGTCTTTTGATACATCCACGAGATTGGAGCGCAACCACAACGGAAAGGGGTGCCTTTTGTCATTGTCAGCCGTAGCTGACTGCTTAACTGGTTCACCAATAGCAACATCATCTGGCACAGTGTCTACAGTTTGAGTTCGTACTGAACACTCACGCACGTCAACAATATCTGACTGGCTATCAAATTGCCACGATACATCTTGCTTCATACATGACTGTGGGCAAAACTCAACTTCATCCACAGACTTTTGAGATGGACAAACAACAGCTAACTCAAATGTATCTGTTCTTTCGTGAAAAGGACCTCTCTCGCAAGTCATATCAGGATATGGAGTAATGTGAAACGGTAGGAGTCTTTTGGGGCAAGAGTGGCAGTATCTCAAGATTGTATCAATACCACTTTCGACAAAATTATATTGATCAGCAGTAGTCTTCATAAATGCTTCCTTTGGACCAAGCGCATGCCCCAACAATATATTCGCTACCATCTCAGTAATATTCGAACATACAGACATAACCTTCACCTCAGAATTGCCATCAACATATGTCTCGTTACAAAAATGATGAAAATGCTGTGATTGTGCCATGTGCTTCTCGCCCCATTCGCCGTGTAATCTCATTTCTTTTGCAATACCCATTCCATCTAGCCAGCGTATACGTGTGTCGTTTAATTTGTTGAGTTTCTCTTGTATATCAGATCGATAGGCGTGATGTTTTTGAATGGGTTCCATGTTGGGATGATGGGCGGTGAAGCTAAAGTCGGAGAATACTAGGGTTCCATTCCATGTTGGTGGTAGCTTTGACACGAAACTGAAAAAAACCATAGTTGATGGTCAACATTAGCTAATCATATGAACGAGCATTTTGGCAACTGCTAACAAGCACTCACGCACCTCTTGGTATGGTAGTCAAAGTCATAATTCGGCCCATCGTTTGTCAACATGTACACAACTGAAGGCCATTTTTCTTTGACTTCAAACAATTCATCCCAAACCTTTAATGCATTCTCAATAAATAGAGCATCACCTATTGCATTGAGATTGTATTGAAATCATTATCAAGCAGGTAAATATTATCATGAGTTAAGACATTAATGTAAGCATGTAACAAATGAAACTCACCCGACTTTGCAACCTTATCATTATGACACTCAATCTTCCTTGTGCTCCCCACACCTTCAAAATTAATCACTCTAAAATCTTGATAAAGCAACTTGAAATTACCCTTTTGTACTACAGCACGCCCCCAACACTTTCCAACGACTGATTTGTTCAAATATTCTTTCTCATGTGGACTTGATAGTATATCTAATAAAGATAGGAAGACACCTCGTTCTCGACTCGTACCAAAGACATATATGGATGTTTCTGTTGGGACATTGAGTAAATCGTGTTGAGTGTAGCTGGGGATGGTGCAGTTCATAGACGTTGAGGGTAGGAACATCCATCCACTTCGTAATGCGTCATTTGTATTGTTTAGCAGATTGGGACCTAACCAATCCCCCTCCCACACAGAATAGGCATCCATTCGATCCACACTCCAACAAAGAGGAGAGTTCATCCTCTCATCCATTGAAAAATGACCATTCTGTCGTTCCACAACGACTTCCAATCGATCCATCGGTAATACTTCAGTATGCTCCTCATTCTCAATGGGTACCTCATGAATTAATATTTCATACTCCCCCTCCACGATGGGAGACCATTCGAACAACAGCGGGGGGAAGGGACGTACATCATTCGGTTCGGAGAGTAATGTCGCAACCCCGGTGTAGGTGTTGTGACTTTGGATTATGACGCTGTATTGATATTTTCGGGGTGTTTGGGGTGAGAGGATTTGAATGTGGATGAGGGAGGGTGAGAGGGGTGAGGTTGGGGATTTTAGGACTTCTATTCGGGTGGATGGGTTGTTTAGATGGCGTTCTGTTGTTGTTGGAGATGTAGTTGTGTTGGTAGATATGTTTAATGCTGATTTATGAGGTAGTTTGGTAGTTAGTACAGTGTAGCTGATGATGATTGCAGCTATAATTGAAAAGATTACTTGCAGTGACCTCATGTTGAAGTATTTAGATTGCTGATGATGATATTTAATCTTCCATCCCAAGGTTTGGTGCCTCTACAATAATCGTTGAAGAGGTGAAAAAATAAAGAGTAAAGACAAAGTTAGATTTGATAGCATCCACAGAAACCTCATGGTTTAATGTGTTAGCAGATTGGATGCCTATACAATAAACAATAATCATAGGTTTGATTGAGATGTAAACAAAAAACCAATTGCACAAGTAAACATTACATAGATACAAAGCTAACATTAGCTACCACAGCAGCGCATCAAAACGCAAGCAAGGATCTAAATAGCAACAAACCAACAAGCCTGGATTTGACCACTTGATCGCCACAGATAAAGTTCCAACAAATAAGAAATGAAATAAATAACAATGACAACGCCAGATGCAAACTCGTTTCTAACGATGAACGAAATTGACACTGGAACAAATCCCCAACGAATCAGAGGAGCAAAATGAGATTTTCACGGACCAGATCCAAAACATAAAGCAAGACATGTCAGTAAACGAAATTGAGCACTAAAGTAGATCAACAGGATATTAATAATTTACTGCGGTTCAATATCATCAGATGAACGATTAATTGAAAAAATACAAAATACATCAGTGAAAACACGTTGAGATTCATCCAAGGCAGAAAACAGACACAAACTGAGAATCGAAATCAAACGCCACCAACAACGCCAGACTTACATGAGAGCCACCCCAACAAACTAATATTCCTTTCAGCACACTGAACCAATTACAAGAAGCCCCTTCCCCCTTTGGACGGGCTTCGAAAGGATAGTTTTCAAACTTGCTTTAGTCATTTTTAAGAATATTTTTGAAAAATAATCACAAACTACATAATATGAACTAGGCTAGATTTGAGATTGCACAGCAGCCGCTGGAGATTTTTTATTTTTTCAAACAAAGTAAGTTCATCGCACTATGGTACTTGATTTTTGCCAGTGCAGTATTCCAGTCGCTGGCAAAAATCTAAAACCGCCGTGCTT